>JAFFZR010009634.1:0-16922 GCA_018397195.1 Lethrus apterus | reverse complement strand
TCCGGATCCGGATCTGGATCCGGATCCGGATCCGGATCTGGATCCGGTTCTAGGATCCGGATCCAGATCCGGATAGTACATCGAACCCAGATATCCGGATCTTCGGGTATCCGGATAGTTTTGGATCCGGATATCCGGATCCTAATATCAACGGATTTTGCCAGCACTAGTGTGAACAATAATAGGAAAAATACAGAGAAATGTATAATAATAGTCATAGTATTTAAATTAGATTGCGACAAAGATACGTTTTAAATAGATCGCGAATATTTTCAGCAGCTTCTTTTGGTCTTTCAGTATTACTTGGTGTGATATTTCTTGTTTTGGTTGTACTTGTTTCTTGAACGTGATGGTTAATGCCTTCTCTGTCAATAATAATATTATGTAGCAAACAGATACACTTAACAATATCATCAGCTACATCTGATGTTTGTATCGCTGTTCCTAAAATTCTCCACTTAGCATTAATTATTCCAAAAGCACATTCAGTTCTTCGTGCTCTTGATAATCTAGCATTAAAGTTTTCTTTATCTGCTTCAATATGTTGTCTTCTATAAGGTTTTAATAGATTAGGGATAAGTGGACAGGCTTAATCACCTAGAAATACAAAGGGTACAGTGATATCTGTGTTTGGTAAAGCACATTCTTTGGGAATGTGAAGTCACCCATCTGACAAGTACAAAAACAAGGCTGAAGACCTGAATGTTCACCCATCACTCTGTTTGCCATAACCTCCAACATCAATGTTTATAAATCTATAATTAGCATCAACTAATCCTTGCAAAACAATTGAAAAATATTGTTTATAGGTATAAAACATTGTACCAGAATGAGAAGAGCAGTTTAATCTAATATGTTTCCCATCAATGGAGCCAATGCAGTTAGGGAGGTTCCAAATCTTATAATAATCGTCTGCTATTTTCCTAAAATCATGTTCGCTGGGAATTTTCATGTGTAACGATTGAAGTGTTTCCCAGATCATTTTAAGCATTTCAATTTTTGAAATTGTTACAACTCCTATCCGGAAAGTAAACGCCAAACTTCTAAGCGATTGACCAGTTGATAAATATCTATAATGTAACACAATCCGTTTAGCTCAGTTTATTTGTTACTCTTTCTTTACAGTTTTTATTATTTATTTTAGGGGCAGTAGTACGAAATAGATGGAAGAGTTTACGGGATAAATTTAGGACTACCTTGGCGTCCATTCCTAAACCGAAATCTGGAGATCCCCAAAGAAATGATTACACATGAAGTACTTTTGTTTTTAAAAGATCAATTTACCCCAAGACAATCGAAGGGCAATTTCACCAAAAATGAGGAAGATATTTTGCATGAGTCATCCCAATTGTTACAAGGTAAAAGTGATGAAGATGCGGTAAGTGAACAGGCAGTAGAAGACATCATCCAATCTCCACTATAGCATCTTGAACATTTGCACTCACAATCAGCACCGTCTAGCGTTACTCCATCTTCATCCCGTTCTGCTCGAAACTATTCCAAAAAGCGTTTAGCAAAAGAAGATATCGGTCAGGATTTACTACTGGTAGAAAAGCAAAAACTGGAATTTTTAGAACAAAAAAGGAATAAAAATGATGACGATTTGAATTTTTTTAAAAGCTTACTACCACATGTAAAAATTTCAACTTACGATAAGCTAGAATACAGAATGAGGATAATGAAGTTAACGCAGGAATTTGTGAAACCAAGCGAAAACACTCATGTAATTGAAAACACCACAAACTCTAATTACGGCTTTACATCCAGCGATAACGTTACAGTAAGAAATTTTTATAATGATGCAGAAACACATTTAGATTTACCTCAACCGCAATCTCACGTATATAATAACACTTTACTACCTATTGATAATCTGAAATACTAGATTTCGGTTAAAGTTTATTTTTTTTATTATTTTTTTTTGTGTTAGCGATACTACTACTTTCTCTTGTGTCTGATTATGTTTTAAATTATCTATTATAATTTTTTTGTTAATAAAATATGACTACATTTACTTACGTGATTGTAATCATTAGCCGCTCTTCGGATAAAATTGGTCTACTATGACAATTTCTTCATCTTTTTTCAATCCCATCAAAGATGTGCGAAAGTATGTAATCAAAGGTGTCTATTCTCATTCTCATATATTCCATAAATTTTGCAGGATGTTGCCTTAATTGTTTGTAGAGATGAAATTCTCCAAACATGTACCTTTGGGTATTTATAAGGTGTGCAGAGAATTTGCGCTTTTTATTTGCGGTTTCAACAATATAATACTTTACAGCATTTGAAGTTAAAAGTATTTCTTCTTCAGAATCACTCATTTTTAACGAAATATTTTTAATTAATTGCTTTGATTTAAGATAATAAATGAAACGTCGCTATTGTCGAAGCTCCACTATAAACTGCATGTCATAGAAATGAATTTTGCGCTGCTCTTTTCGCTGATCTCATCGTCACGTCGCTCTTATCGTTTATCGCAGCTCCAACATAAACGTACCCTTACACAGCAAAAGATATATAATAACTAACTTAACATAACTCGTCCGCCTTGAACTTTCAAGTTCTAAATAATAGGTTCCCTTAAATAATAATAAAGGTAAGTAAGTTAAAGTTCATTCAATAGTATACATGGTTAAATCGCAATTGACTAATTGTCTTTTTCAGGTAAAGGTATAGTCTTGTAACTCCTATTTTTAGGATTCCACTTTGTGTTTTTACACTAGCTACACGCATAACACCGTCTTCGTCATAATGAGCTCCTATGAGTCTTCCCATTAATCAATAACAGGTGAACTAATCTTAACGCTGCTTGCACCTTGTTTCCATTTAGTTTTTGTTGCAGATTAGATAAGTATTCTGTTGACTAGCACTTCCAAAACCTTTGGTTATGTGTTGCAATAATTGATAACGAGATAATCTGGTAATGGTATCTCTTGTAGATTTGGATCGGGTACTAATAATGTTACTAATGTTTTACCAATTAAGAAATGTGATGGTGTTAGAGGAGAGAAATCGTTCGGGTCTGAGGACGGACGGGAGTTCAAGATTGCTTCAATTTGCACAAGAACTGTGTTAAATTTTTCGTATGTTAAATTGGTATATTTCAATACTGTGGCGAAATTACATTAATATTAATGGTTGGCGTCGACGAATAAAATGGTCGCTAGGGTCGCGAATAAACAAATAGAATATTGTCAGATACTTTTGTATTAGCGTTTAATTAAACCATATCGTTCTTTTTCGGTTCTTCTGTATTTACATTTAGTTCTATCGTTATTTATTTAACGAAACGCTAAAAATACTTACATTAAATGAAATTTTACTGTTTTTAAATCAGCCTCCCACAGTCTTCCGAAATGAAGTGAATTTGGTGAGATGAAATGCCATACAATGTTTTGATTTGCACAAAAAATGGTTATTTCAATCTCTTACTTTAAGAAAAAATCATGCACCAATCAACAAAACTTGTGCCGTTAAGATATGACCTGGTTTTCCACGTCTCACTGTGTATCGTCTAAGCACAGAAATAAAAGATTCAGTTGTCTTAAGGAATTGTCAACACTTTGAGTGGAGCAACTCTTGTTTTTGCACAAAGAAGACGAACGCTAACCCTGTGTTCGGTATCCACACTTCTTAAATATACTCAAGAACCATATGCAACTTGTGAAGCATCACTACATCCGTGTACTTCTATCAATACTGGAGTTTTGCAAATAACTGGTCGATGAATATCAATTTGGTTCAACATGCATAAATGATTTTTATGTGTAACCATTTTTTCTCCAAATCGGTACGAATTGGTTCATCCCAACCGAGTTGCAATGACCATAAATTTTGTATCATTATTTTTGTCAAAATGACACGCGGCCCTACCCAAAGGATCGAAAATTTTAGAAGTATCTGATAAAATACTTCGTCTTAGCCCGATTCATCTCAATCGTGTCTCCGAAGGAAACACGTGTCTACATAAAACAGATAGAACACGTGCAACGGAAAAGAGCCGCGGATGGCAGCGCTAAAGAATACGAGGAGGAGCGTGGTGAGAGTAGGAAACGGAAATCCGGAGCACTACTCACATGACATCTAGCGGCGAATGTTGGCGGGACAATCTGTACACGACGTCGAGCGACTAATACAGATGCGTTTGTCTTGACGATTTGACGTGTTCAGAAATCAGCCACAAGGGGTCGGTGTACCTTGTAGATTCGCCGATGGCAGGTGTTCGCCAGTGATGTAATAGCCTTTACAATTTGAATTTGGCGGTCCACAGCGCCCTCACTCGAGCGCATTAAGAGATAGAGATCGCGCAGGCGTGGACAGTTGCACGTAACACGATAAAACACACACAAAAGTCTTGCAATTTAACACCGGCAAGAACGCGATTTTACGATTTAGACAGACACAAAAACTGGTCACACGACTAAAAACGGAATAAAAACTGGCCGGGCGAGCAAATGGACTCGACAATTACCACACCCGAAATCGCGAACTTAGTTAATTGCGCCCCTAAAATTGCCCCAATCAACACCAAATTCATACACTATGATTGATACAACGTATAAACACACCGTACAAAATTCTGTCCAAATCGGAGCACAATTAACGACACAAATTTACTTTAAAGCGGAGCGGATGTGAAACGCGTGTGCACATTACAGAGTAACTTAAGAGATTTCAGCTTGTGCTTCAGGTATGTGATAGGAAAATGTATCTAAATGATTGTTCCATAAAACTCCTAAAGTTTTTATTTTCTGATCATGATTGTCAATAAAAGAAATGACATTATTTGGATCCTCCCTTTGTGCAAACGTTTTTGATAAATTTGAACTATTCGAAACCCACTTAGACAATTGTTTGGAATCACCTAAATTGTATGTGGAATGTTTTAATGGCATTCTCACAATGAATCTGCCTTCCTGATTTCTAGAGAAGTTTTCAAGAAAATGATTTTCACATTGGCTATTATCAGAAGATTGGACTTGCTCATGTATTGTACCAGAAACAATCCATCCAAAAATAGTATTCTGTAAAACAGGTAAATTTTTATTTAAATTTCTTCTCTCTGATAAAAGAATGTTCCAAAAATGTCCTGCCTCAATTAACAAATCAATTTCTGAAGGCTCATTAAAGTGAGGATCTGCTAACCGAATATCGTTAAGAATTTTCCAAGAATTCTTACTGAAACACTGAATTGGAAAATTGTCTGTAATTTTAGAAAGGATCAAAAAAGAATGTGTTATCTTAAAATCGTCATGAAAAGACTGTAATGAAACATCACATTTTGAATTTAAATTTGATGTGACCGTATTTATGCCTACAATGGAAACGTTTGTTGCTACTTGTTTTCAATTGAGTTTTTTGCAAAAACTTGCACGTATGAAATTCGACCGACTGTCTAAAATAAGCACCTTCCATGTGTGTCATAAACCGACACTAACTCTGTTGACAATAAAACATGATTGTTTTCATTATGACATGACAATGAAACTTGCAAATCGTTGACAGGACTTGATTCTTTTTGTGAATTAATGAATTACGTTACAAGTTACATTTTTTGCAAGAACCCATACGACACTTCTTACTCGAATGGCCAGTACACAAACCATTGAACATAGCGTCTAATTTTTTCAAGTCTTTCTGGGCCATCTTACTGAAAAAAATCCTTACAAGAATATATAAAATGACCTTGCTTACTACATAGGTTGCATTTTTTATTTGAAGAAAGTAACGATAATTGTCTCATACCACTTCGTACACTTGTTTGTTCTTTTGCTTTTGCAAGCCAAATCTGCTCGTGACAAAAAAGCCTAAGTTTTGGAGACTCGTTGGTAATCTTATGTTTTTCCCATTCACGTGCAGTAAATTTATCTAATTTAGTTGTTTTAATAAAAATTATCAACGTGTCCCAATGATGTACTGGCTGTTTCAAACTTTTCGTTGAGTCATAAATCAAACACCATTTCGGTACCGAGAGTTATTTTACTTTCTAGTATAAGCGTGTCTTCCCGCTTACGCTACAACTACGACTACTGCACAATTACAATTACAATTAACTAAAGTTTCCTTATTCTTAAGGTGTCATCAATGGCACGCGTCGAGTTAAAGTCCGACAACGTCATGTTTGCTTGTCGGTGTATTTTACAGTTCATTGTCTTGTCATTTGTACTTGTCAGCATATTGTCAATTTACAGTGCAATGCCATCACACTAGTATTGTTATATCGATTGCATAAAAGTTTCGATGCAACTGAATAATTTTCCACTGAAAATTCTAATGATTGAATTATCTTCATGGCATCACCTTCCAAGGACGCTGTCAGGTAATGAAATTTCTGAATATTATTAAACGTGTTATTTAAATATATTAATGATTCAAACGTCAAACGTGTCTAACCAAGATTGATAATTTCCCCTAAATGTTGGTCAGTTTTATTTGTTGTAATACACTCGCAGTACACTTGCATCCGACTGTTTTGAGCTGTGAATATAAACACTATTTTCACTGCTACTATCATGTTTCTTGCTACTACCTAACTTTCGCAATATTAATTGGGCACTATCAAAGTTTGCTGAATAAGTATTCTTTCCTCAATCATGTCCTTTTGTTCAAACACATCTTTAATTGGCGCTTCCTGATTAAAGCAATGGTATTTTGTGTCTTTATTGCACATAGACACATAGACGACACAAATAATGTTGTATTCTATAATTGTTCAAACTTCATATAAAATATTATAATTTCCAAAAACTCCAGTACATTTTATTTATTCTTCTAATTTGTCGGCGCCTCTTTGTCCTCCGGCGGTACATGATGTTTTCTAATGTGTTTGGTCAGGGTGTTTTCGCATGTGCATATTTATGCTTGAGAGTCGTGTCAAAATCGCAAAGATCACATTTATAATACTTTTTTTCATCTTGCATTTCGGCGCAACGGCAAAGGAACAATTCCTTAATCTTCAACTCGAGTATATGTTGTTTGTTTTTCAGACTTCATTCTGTTCACTTTTATAAATTACTATTGATTAACTCTCTGATTTCAACGGAAGTTTTAACTGTAAATAGATTTGGCTGATTTATTGAAAAGTAAATAGTTACAATAACTGTAAGCAACACAATGCTTCTCGCACCATCGCCAGTACTCGAATGCCTTCCGTTCTCCCTTGCGCATGCGAGCCCACCACCCGTGGCGCACTGCTATAATTTTACAGAGTAAGAAATATAATAACTAACTTAACAATACGTTCACACTTGAAGATGTCCAATTGTTTTGTCAAGCTCTGCTACAAATTGCTAACTAAAGACTAACTTGGTTTTCGCAAATTTATTCGGTTATTTTTATCTTTTTTTTTTTTTTTTCTTTTCTTGAGCGTGCAACCAATTAAAACGTAAGTTGTGCAATAAAATATATTTATTACAACACACTAAATATAATAAATATAAAAATGTGTTTCGTAATCTTTATCAAGCAATAAATATATTTGACATTTGTTATGTTTTACTATGGAAACCTTTTTATAAAAATAGTTTACTATGAATTTGTTCCATCAATTAGTTCAAAAGGTAGAAATATTTAAACATAAAAGTAATTAATGAATCAAACTTTATAATTCCTAAATCCTATTGCGTCCCACGTTTTTCCTAGTCTTACAGCAATAGCTGGAGTATATAGAAGTCGTAACGTGGGACGCAATAGGATTTAGGAATTATAAAGTTTGATTCCTTAATTACTTTTATGTTTAAATATTTCTACCTTTTGAACTAATTGATGGAACAAATTCATAATACACTATTTTTATAAAAAGGTTTCCATAATAAAACATAACAAATGTCAAATAAATTTATTGCTTGATAAAGATTACGAAACACATTTTTATATTTATTATATTTGGTGTGTTGTAATAAATATATTTTATTGCACAACTTACGTTTTAATTGGTTGCACGCTCAAGAAAAGAAAAAAAAAAAAAAAGATAACAATAATATTGATAAAAAGCCTGATGAACGCGAATTAAACAAATCGTGTACGCATTACTAAAAGCAAATTACATCAAACGCGTCCTGTTTGTTTATTTATGTTTTAATTAAATAATCGATAATATGTTTTCAGTGCGTTTTTTGCATACGATGATGATTAAATTCGCGTCGCATGGCGCTTTACGGACATGTAATCGCAATTCATTTAAAAAAATGTTGTCCGATTGGCTGTTTCGCCGCCAAACGATTTATAATTCATGTGCCGCGAGTTTGTCATCGTCGGCGCCGAGGTAATTTCACAAAGAAAATTGAAAAGTTACACGACGTCTCTGTTTTGTCTCCGTTGCAGCGCGGATCCATAAGTCGTTACGTCTCCGCGGGGAACGCATGCTCGAAAGGACATAACGTCTACCTGAAACTTTAAAACTTATTACCAACGCTTCGTTGACTTCAGACGACTTGCGTTTTTCTTATTGTTATTATTATTATGTGTAAATGCGTTCCTTTTCAATGCGAAAATGAGGATTTTATGGTTTTCCGAGGAAAATTCCGCGTGCGATGAATTCGAAGTGACATTGTAGTAAGTGACAGATCGTGAAATAAGATATTTTATTCATCGAGCGTAAGAAGAAGCAGACAATAACACCTGAGAGAAAATTTATTTATTTAGACGATAAACACGCCATCATAAACAATATTTTTAAAGTAATATAAACCTATATCAGTTTTCACAAAACTATAAACTCAACCTGTTATTAAAAATAGCAACAAAAAAATAAATAATAAAGGAAACAATAAGATAATAAAGTTTCACAAGAAAAAAACACAAATTCTTTGTTTCTCTATATTATTTTTTTTTATTCTTATATGTTTTATTTTTAAAAAGTGTATATCCGTTTTTGGACCATTTGGAAAATTTGCCTGCTATGACCTCTATCAAAAGATCTAATCTAATTTTTAATTAAGGATTCATTCTAATTGTGACTTATCAATTATTATATACCATTGTATGATTTACATGATCAATAAACCATTATTTTTAATAATATTATTATTATAACGAACAAGAGGTTGATCAAGTTTTTAATATAAAATTATTTTTCAAACAAATGGAAAATAGTGAATTTTTGTATTACATTTTTTAATCATTTAATCTTACAAAAATGTATGATCAAATATTTGAAAAATTAAAAAATCGAGCTTGATTGATATAATTTAGTGAACAAGTGAATATGCAATTTTGACGCAATTTGATCGACGTCACGACTTGAAGATTCCCATAAAAAAATCTGCAAAAAAAAAGTTATCCAACTTTCTAATTGTAAAATGAATTTTCATCATTGTATGATATTTGGATTGGTTTGCGTTGGGTTCGCTTGGATAGCATCGGATTGGTTTCCGTTCTTATATGGGATTGGTAAGGATTGAATTAAAATGATTTCCATACGACTGAATTGAGATTAGATCAGATAAAAAAGGTAATCAGTAATTGCTGAAAGAAGACCTAGAAAAAATATCTCATTTAAATTATTACGCAAAAATTTCATTTAAGATTCAAGAATGGCAAGGAAATAAAAGCAATAATTTTTGAACGCTTTGCACGATCGACAGAACCAGGCCTGGTTTTTACAAGCAATTACAAAAGAGGACGTGTTTGCAAAGACGTGTGACGCCTGGAGAAGACGTGATACATCGACATCAAGAGAACAAGAACATTTCGCGTCAAGATCAAGTAATGACGTCCTGCTGCCTGCAATAGTCAAGTCACTTCTCACAGCGTGAGCGGAGATGACGATACAACAGGCTCGTATTTATAATATTTGTCGGGGAATAAAATTTCGGAAAGATTACCAAAACTAAACAAACCTAGGCTCTCTGATGATATGATGTACCAGAATTTATAAAGTTCCACAAGGAATTTATCGCACAAAACATAATTTTCTACATTTTTATTTAAATTCGTAGATAAAAAACATAAAAATTAATTACTGCTTACCAAATGCGAGCACATATGTGTTATTATGTGCTGAAAATTAAATTTATGTAAATTTTGACATGGCTATAGTATTACCAGAACTTTACTGCGTATGTTGCATACACGTTGCTGTGTCTGTGTATATGTACAAATCTGTTCCCTCATGTGGCATAGTGAGAACCGGAGATAAACATATTACACCGGAGCTATACATCTGCGGTAATATCTCTGGCAATTCAAATGTGTATCCTAGCGCATTTGGAGCCGGAGAATGGTTAATTGGTTCCATCGAGCAATCAGAGGCACGCAACTTCGTGCGAACGTCGAACACACGACATCCATCAACGTGCATTAAAAATTACCGCGTTGTAACGAAAAAAAATCTCGTCCACTAATCGATAAATGCGAATCCCAACAGATGTTGAAATCGCGAAATAAATCGCACTCCGGCAATATACAAATATGTGCAGTCTTCGTGATTTTTCGTCGGCGTCGTTGGGAACACGACGAAGGCGTTTTGTTCCGCGTGAATCTCTGGCAGTTCCAGATGTTTCCAAATGGCCCGCTCCGGGCCAGGAACTCGATACTACGCGTGACACGACGGCCAAACGACGGTTTTATTTTGAGTTTCCTCCTTTTCGTCGACCTTTCACTTAATCATTTTAAGAGTAATCTTATGGGTGGATCCTTTCACGAGTGAAGTGTTTGCATAGACGTTGGAGAGAAATAGTGCTGTAAATGTAAGACATGAAGAATTTAAATTTTAACATCATATATCTATTTTTTATGTTTGTCGTAAGTCTTTTGTTTTAAGGTTAGAAATATTGTGAGAAATTGGGATTTAGAGAAGAAAATTTCTTAAGAGGTAGGATTTTTTTATAAAGACAATGTGGAAGGAGTTACAGTGTCTACGTTAAGATTAACTTCAAGTATAGACTCGCACATCGTTGTGACTCGTTTTGGTATTTAGTTCGGTAAGTGTGACATAAACATAAAAAATATTTGTTTCTTTGTTTATTTATACGAAAATTTTGAAAAAAATCGAAAACTAAAAACATACACACGCCAAAAAACCAAAAAGAGAAATACACGTGTGTAAAGTTTCTGAATTCGCGACGCTTCTTATAAATTATTTCCAAACTTTCACAATTAAAGAATATAAATTCCAGGTTTCCGCAAAACTTCCGTCCGTCGCGGAATTCGTCGCTTTTCTCATTTTGCCGTCGACGCGAAAGCATAAATCCATCTCGCTTTAATAACATTTAATTGGTCGGGCGACGGAGAATCCATTATCGATATTTCAAACGGGACCCTACCCGAAGCCGGCAAAAACTGCATTACTTCAGAATAGATCAATTAGCGCACGGTTTTTGCGGCGATTCCGAATTGCGGATGCCTATAAATTTTCTGGAAATGCTTCGAAATTAACGTTTGAATTTTAACGAAGTACAGCGCCGCCGCGCCGCTTTAATGTTCAGTCCTGTCGCTTTTAGGTTATTCTGTGTTGTAGACTGGAATTTTTATTTTTCATCGTTTAATCTCGTCGTGCTCAATCACGGTTGTTACACTCAAATGTTTACAAATATAATCACGTTTAGAATTGAATTATTTTTATTTTTATTTTGATTTTCTATCCGCTCAGATTTTTGTACAAAGAATTTTCGAAAATGTATGCAAGTCACGTGACTCTAAAATTTAATCTATTAAAATAGTAACAGTTACATTAACTTTTATCAATATTTTTTTATTTATTTTATTTAACAATGTGCATCATTGTCAACTTAAGAGATGTAGAGACAGTTTAAAAACGTGTATTATTAGTTTTATACAAAATCGATGTTAAACGTAATTTCAATAGACATCAGTCATCATATTCATCATCATCATGCACGTCGTACAGGTAAAGTCAAATTTCACATTCAATTATATCCGATCGAGAGTAATGCATCTGAGCGTGTAAGGTTATCAGTTCGAACATGCGATCATTTCAAATCCTCGGCTTTCGACTTGGCATCGGCACAAAAGAAACATTTAAACTTGGAATCTATTTACTCGGATATTCTTGTCAGACCTGATTTTTTTATGCTCGAAAAGTTCTCGTCCAGATAAAGGAAGAATAAGAACGGCATTATTGGGCATTATAGGGTGGTCTCTGCCAAGAACAAATACATATAGAACAACTGCATCGTCCGGAATTGATAAAATATGTCGATGGGCTTTGTATTGTTCGTCGAATTCGTAGGGGCGTTACGAACTTTCGTTGTTTGTATTTATAATTTATGAAAAATGTAACATTTTTTTTATTGTTATTTATGTATACATTGTGAATTTGAAACAGACGAATTTGATGGAAAAAAGTAATTTTAACTCAAACGTAAATCAATAAAAAAGCAGACCTATGTTTGTGGAAATGTCAGAAAAAATATTGAAGATTATGTCTTCTATGCCAGGGGGGCCAACTTCATTAAGTGTCCCAGGACGTTTACTAAAGCCGATATCTCAGAGACGGTAAGTCTGATTTATTTCAAATTCAGGATATCCGTTTGAGCCTTAGAGAAGATCATTTCTATAATATTAAACCTTTATTTCCAGTTTCTATTTCTCAGCAACAAATATACGAAATTTAAATGGAACACACTGTATATTGTTTTATTATTCAAAAATACACGTTAAAACAAATTCAAGAGTATTATTTTGATAGCATTTTGGTTAGAAAAAGGCAGACACTTTAAATAAATAAATATTCGAAAAGACCGTGAATATGATCGGCTATTTTTTTAAAAATGTGTCGTGATCACCTACTAAAAATATAACTGAAATCCAAAAGTACAATTTTTAAAATTTGTGGTTAAAAATTCGAGGATTGGAGGGTTGTATGAGTTGGGTTCGCTTCGTAATTAAAATTCATAAGGTAGAGTACAAAGGAGTAATGCTGGACGATCGACCAAAAATCACTTCCCGATCGACTTTATCCCTGGCATGTACATGCCTTGATACTTCAACTAATAATAACATATTTAAGCTCGAGCTCAGGATACATTTTTAAAAAAGTTATAGGTTGCAAATTTTCACTTAAATATAAACTTGAAGTCATGCTTAAATTAATGAGAATATTCAAAGTGAAAATAGAACTGCCGTTCATACAGATATGTTTGAGCTTCCAGCTCTTAAAATTATATATTATTGAATCCATGTCTATTTTTAAAATTTTTTTTAATGATAATTATAATAAATAATCAATCTAAATGTACTTTGACAGTATGTATACACACGTTGAGATAATCATGTCGATAATTAACTTAATAAACACTGAAGGCATTTACATTCACGCCATCAAATGATAATTGTGATCTATTGTACGGACCACTTCAACGTCATTATCAGGAAGCCACTATCATCATCACCACCTTTTGAACCCCACGTACACATAAACGCCCTTGCCCACACACCCACAATACACAGAGGGCTATCAAGTACCCTAAAGATTCCTGCCCCTACATAGTCGATCTATAATTAGTCCCTGTGGCGTTTGAACCAACTCTCCTGAAAGCGTATCGAATGACGGCGTTTTATTGATTTCTAATTACACAACCCTTATAAACAATTACAATGTTACTGATGGTCATAAATGTGATTTAAAATGTTTTTCTTCTCGGTTAGACGAGACACGTTCGCCGAACGTGCCGTTATAAGGAAGGAAAATTCACGTTTCTTATTTATTAGAAAAAATAAACCGGGTGTTGCGTTTATGGCCCTAACGTTCCGAGCTCCATATAAAATAAAAACACAATAAAACGTTGATTAAATATTAAAAGTGGGTGTGGAGATGAACGGTAATGGTTATTTGGAAAAACGAACACAAGCTCTCTCGTTTGTACTTTTTTATATTTTTGAATTGTTTGAATGGCAACAATAAGACTGGATTTGTAGGATAATGAAAAATCGTAGTAATTTGCAGTGAAAAATAATGTTTGAAAAATAATCGTTTCAGATATATGTAATTTTTTCATTTGAAAATCGATTTAACGTAACAAAATTTGTGTAAGAGTTCAACTGGAATTAAAAATATTTCAATGAACTTTTCGAAAAAAGCAAAACAAAACGAACCGGTTTAATTAAAGTTTCCCGAATTGTAATATGCATGGTTTGAGCTAATCGAATACAACAATGCTCTTGTTTCGAATCTACATGTATGTTGTCCCTTTGTCACAGAGTTAATCACAAACTACTTATTTTCTACATCGTAGTATTTGTTTGCGGAAATACAATTGGCAGGGCCTTGTCGATGGATTACTAAACTGGGAATAAAAAATGATTAAATGGACACGAATATTGTTAAGAGTACATGTATATAACGTGTACTAATTAAACAGTAATAGATCAATGTATTTAGCGCGCGTATTTTCATATGAATAATAGAGCCAAAAACAATACACTAGCAATTGAAATTTAAATAAAGTATGCTGAACAATTACATAATCCATACATAATTATTTTGTAACGTTATAAATATTTACAATTACTCAAATTCATACATAACCAAATGACATCATAAAATCGTTTATTGATAAAATTATGCATTGTGTGTTACTGTCAAAAAATTCAGTTATAAATGATAATAATAATAATAATAATAGATTTATTGGTGCTTTTATTCCGAAAGTCAGTATTGTTGAGTTGAGTATACCTATGTAAAATATAAAATAAAAAATATAAGTAGTTTAAAATTACAAGTTTGTTCTAATGAGTGCAATGAAATGAATAAGAATAAGATCACTTAGAAAAATTTATATATTCCTCAACGGAATAGAATGCTTCGCTCAAAAGGCTATGCTTTGATGTTTCTTTAAACCTAGTATAAGTTAAATTTTTTAATCCATCTGGAAACAAATTAAAAAAAAATTATTCCATAAAAATTAAATTGGTTCCAACTCTATCATTAATTAGCCGACAACTATTAAGTCTAATATCGCAATTACGGCAAGTATTATGAGAATGGTAATTATTATTTAATATACAGGGTGTTAATAAAAAAACTTTACACACTTTGGTAGGTGATAGTGGAGATCATAACAAGAAAAAAATTCTAATACACCAAGGTCCAATACTCTTTGGTTTTCGAGGTATGGAATTTAAAAATTTTTATTTACACCTTCAAAGTTGAATGTGATATCGAGTTATCTAAATGAACACGATAAAAAAGCAATCTCAATCGCAAAATACAATACAACAATAACGACATTACTATTCAAGCTAGCTTATTTTCGCAATGGTTCAATTTACATGTGCGAAATACGCCGATATGCATTTATGTTATGGCAAAGCTCGTCGAAATTCGCGTGAAGCCAGACGAATTTACCAGCAGAGATATCCTTTCAGGCACGTTCTATCTCATCCAACTTTTCAAGAAGTCGACCGAAGAAAAATAGGATGCTTTAAGCCGCCAAAATCAGACAGTGGCATACTCCGTACGCCAAACTTCGAAGAGATTATTTTGCAAGCTGTCGATAATAATCCCCATTTGAGTACCAGGCGAATAAGTTTACTTTGTTTACAAGTGCAAAGACGACAGTTTTAACATCTTCTACGATAACTTTAGAGTGCGCCAAATGCGTTGTTTCTTGTAAAGTTTTTTTGTTAAAGCCGTATCTCGAAAACCAATGAGTATTGGACCTCGATGTATTCGAACTTTTTTCTTGTTATGAACTCCACTATCACCTACCAAAGTGTGTAAAGTTTTTTTGTTAACACCCTGTATATATGATTATGTTTTTTTTGCATATAGAAGGCATTCCAATTTTAACCCCAAGTTAAGACTGCATATGACAATACGGAGTGAAAGAGTGTAAAGTATGATACTCGCAACATTTTTACTGATACACAATTTGCTAGGTTGCGCAATAGATATACAAAATCGGCTTGCTAGATGATCCACTTGGCAATGCCATTTCAGTTTTGTGTCAAGGTTAACACCCAAAAATTTAACGCACTCTGAATTTTCTAACGACGTCTTACCTTTCATAGAGAAGATCTTTATTTGAGTTTTATCCTCATTGAGCGTTAATTTATTTTTAATAAACCTTTCCTTGCTTTCCATTGAGCTTACTGTTGTATCATCTGCAAAAAAGATACACTTTTCATTTGCGAGACATGTGGGTACGTCGTTAATGTAAATCAAAAATAAGATCGGACCTAATATAGATCCCTGTGGCACCCCCATAAGTACAGGTAGTTTTCCTGACAGAGACAACCGGATGTCTATCAGAGAGATAAGACTCTATCCAGACCAAACTTGTTTGACTAAAATAGTATTTAGTTAATTTTTTAATAAGTATACAGAGTGTTCAAAGTTATCTGCGCACTATTGCTATCTTCGTTATTTTTGGAGCTACAGAATCGGTTAAATCAGCAAAGATACAGTGATTTTTCCGCTGATTACAATGCTTCACACAAAAAAACAATTGCGCATCACATTTCAGAGCCAACTCAGATAATTAGATTTTTTAAATAGAACTTCCTGTATATTTATGTAGCAGTCGGTAGAAAATGAAATTTTGCACAAAATCTTCTTATACTACTATAACCCAGAAATGAAAAACAAAAGAGCTACGACGACATTAATACAGGTCACCGCACATGTGATAACTTTGTTAGTAGAGAAGCTACAGTGTTGGTCAATACTCAAAAAAAACAGTTGCGAGTCGCATTTTCGAACTAACAAAAAAAAATTTATGAGACATCCTGTATATTTTAATTGATAAAAAGGTAAATTTTACATAGAATACTCTTGTAATAGTACAACCGTAAGATGAAAGGCCAAATTTTAATATAAAATAAGCAAATGAGTATCAAAGCAAGCAGTTCGAAAATGCGACTGGCAATTGTTTTTTGAGTATGCCATTGTAATCAGTAGAAAAAACTACACATTTTTGATGTATTGACCAACACTGTAGCTTCTCTAATAACGAAGT
>JAFFZR010009630.1:0-17577 GCA_018397195.1 Lethrus apterus | reverse complement strand
CTCAACAGAGAAAAATTGGGGCGCATAGTGGGCTTGGTGACAGGCCACAATCGTCTGAACAAGCACCTTCATACCATGGGGGTGATAGATCACGTAATGTGCAGGAAGTGTATCCTATGTGACTGCGCTCCACTTGGAGTGCTAAGATATAGGTACCTCGGAAGGCAATTCATCTTGCCGGACGAGTTATGGGAGCTGGAGTGGGACAGGCTGCTTGCCTTTGTGGAGGCAGCTGGGTTCCTTTAGGATGCGGATGCACAATGGGCCACTAGGCCTAAGTGCTGCGGACCCCCCTTTTGAGAGTCTGTCCGTATTTCAAATAATAATAATAATAGAAATGGAAATGAAACAGGAAACGGTGGATGGCCATATTCTTACGTTGCCTGTTATGAAAAATTTCAGGATTCTAAAAGAAAACTTGGATTTGTAATCAATATGTGCCTCTTTGACAAGTAATATGATGGCTGTTGTTTTATAATTTATTTCTAGAAAGTCATGGCTTTTCGATGTTGATCTAAGATAATATTTGCACTAATTCAATTTTACATGTAAAATCCCTATGTCGTAGATCTAAATCAACATGGTTTATACGGGGTGAGTCGGGAGGATCGCACCAAACACAAGGTGCGTGTTCTACACGTAAAAATAATTTTAAAAAAATCAAGTGTTGTTATCCGATATTTATTTGTTTTCAAGTTACAGCTTCAAAAGAAAATTTCCCTCACATACTATTCTAATCATTGCGTTCTTGTAATTAATGTTCAAAAATACTGCCATTGACTTCTAAACATTTTCTGCTTCGTCTAACAAGGGTGCCAGTTGCAGTCTTCTGATGGATTCATGCCTTTCTTTAATATCATCGTTTTAGACATTTTGCAGCCGATATTAAAGAAAGCCATGAATTCATCAGAAGAACAACCGGCGGCCTTATTAGACGAATAAGAAAATGTTTAGGAAGTCAATGGCAATATTATTGAACATTTATTACAAGAACGCAATGATTAGAACAGTATGTGTGGGGAATTTTGTTCTGACGCTGTAACTTGAAACCAAATAAATATCGGATAACATTTGAATTTTTTAAAATTATTTTTACGTCCAGAATACACTCCCTGAGTTTGGTGCGATCCTCCCGACTCACCCTGTATAAAGTACCATTAGTTTACAAGTTAGGAGAAACCGTTTACGCAATGGTATGCCAATTTTTCACAAGTAATTCACGTAGATAATTAAAATTTTTCTACCTCATCTCGTTCCCGCTCTAGAACTAGAAATTGAAATTTCGGGATTTTTTAAAAATAATCACAATTCTATTATATTGCAAGATATAGAAAAAACACAGACAATTTTTCATCAGCACTTGATCTCTTAGATCAACTCAGATTTTTAATTATACTTACCACTTAACTGCTAGCATCCTTCTTTTGTTTTTTTTAATGGTAACCATGATTGGATGTAACACCGTTAAAACTGTCTTACTGTGGGCTTTCCAAAAATATAAAACTATAACTGTATCGGGTTTTAGATGAGTTATGTGCGAATTTATGATTTTTTATCCCTTGAAGGATTGTAACGGCAAAGTGGTAAGTATAATAGAAATCTGAGTTATATGGCAAGTTCTTCATGAAATGGTGATGAAAAAAGTATCTTTCCGTTTCTTCGATATCTTGAAAAATAATAACGGGTGTTTACAAACTTCCGACATCACAGTTGCTGTGGAGCATGAAGTGTATGTCTTTACTTAATTCAATAAACGTCAATCATGACATTTGTAACTTAATTGACGTTTATTGAATTAAGTGTTTTGAAATAAGTAAAGATCTACGCTTTATACTCTACAGCAACTGAGATGTCGGAAGTTTGTAAACAACCGTCAGAATTATTTAAAAAAAAAATCGAAATTCAATTTAGGTTTCCAGAGCGAACGAGATGTAGGAATATTTCAGTTACTTAGGTATGTGAGTTATTGCTCGTCAAAAATTAATCTTAACTGTATTATGTATCAAGATATCGAAAAAACACAAAAGATACATTTTCCATTTGCATTTGACGGAGTACTTGCCACTTAACTCAGATTTCTGATTATAGTTACCACTTCGCCGCTACCATCGATCTTAAGGGATAAGACATAAATTTGACCATAACTTGTCTAAAATACGAGATAGACAGAGTTTTATATTTTTTGAAAGCCCTCAGTAAGACGGTTTTAATGGTCTCACATCCAATCATAGTTACCATTAAAGAAAACAAAAGAATGGTGGCAGTGAAGTGGTAAGTATATTTAAAAATCTGAGTTAAGTGGAAAGTACTCCGTCAAATGCTAATGAAAAAATGTCTGTTTTTTCAATATCTTGAAATACAGGTGTCTCAACCTTCTGGGAATTGTGTATATCGTGTAAGTGATAGAAATCTAAATTTTCCTGTTAACCGTAAGAGACATCATAGTGGGTCTTTTATGTCATATCTAAACCTTACCGTTTTGCAGATATTCAAGTTTTAGTTATCAAATTTAGATTTCTCATTTACACAATAGACACAATTCCAGAAGGTTGGGGCATCTTGGTTATTACATTAAAAAAAAAATTGTAAAATTTCAATTTTCGGTTCTAGAGCAGAAACGAGAAGAGGTAGAAAATTGCATTTTCTCCTAGCTTGTAGGCTACTAATGGTACTTTATATAGATAAAACAACGAAAATAAGACATCCTGTACATTTAATTCATTTTTATAAACATTTTGTTGTAGCTTGATCCAAAATCGAATAATTATAAGGGAAAATGTCCAATTTGTTTGCAAGCTTGGAAAATCCCGACCGTCATACCTGCATCAGGGTAATTAACATTAATATTATTGACAATAATAACATTTATCATTTTAGATACGTGTTCTGTTTTCCATGCATTTTACGATACGTACGAGAGAATCAACGCTGCCCCATCACCAATCTCCCATCGCAATATTTAGATTTGGTGCGTTTGTTCGATTCATAATGGGTATTTGTATTTTTACGGTGAAATAAAACATTTATTGTTTATAACATTTTATTTCTAAAAGATCGTGACAAAACGGCAAGTTTTGGAAATAAAATAAAAACATTCATGCATCCGTTAATAAAACAAAGAAACATCAAATTATTAGCCTGATATGTCAAAGCAAAAATAAGTGAAAAAACAACGGAACTCAAATACCTTTGAAATCCTAACGAGATCCCTAAACATTGCACAGACAAATCCTGTTCAAAGAAGAAGAAATCCAACGTAGGAAAATCTAGAAAACTCGTCCTCCAAAAAGAAAAGATCCTTCCTGTAATCCTCGAAATCCCGTAAAAATTACTCTCCTAGGAAATCTCTCACGATTAAATCCTGTTTATTGTGTGCCTTATCCTAACAAATGCCTTTCCTCCCCTTCTCAATAAATGATCCACTTCTAAATGGTCCTAGGTAATGATATTCCCGTTTGACTTCGTTGTCCAACTTCGTGTGGAATATTCAATTCCTAGGGCCTCTCAAAGTGGATTGCCAAATCCAAATTTACGATAATTTTTTTGTGCACCTGGCGTTGAAGAAAATTATGTTAATCCAAATTTTTAATAAGTTTTTTAGTGATTTTAGAAAATTTCTTACAAACAGGATAAAAAAAATGTTTGGTTAGATTCAGCGATTATTACATAAGTTTGCAAGAAATTTTCGGTATGAGACATTCGTCGCATGTGAATCATTAAAAACCAAACAAAAGCAATCGTAAATACCAAAAGTTAGAAGAATCCTGTCCCACGTAAAATCCCGATCCTGCGCGTCGTTTCAAATCCCCTTGAGACATACAAATGCGATGAAAATCCTCTATTTTACATTTTTTTTTTTAACTTAAAACCTCAAATGGTTTGCTCTCCTCATTGTCATCCTCTTAATTATCAGTTTTGCACGCAAAGATCCACCAAAAATCATCCTTTTTGCATCCAAAGAAATTGTTTTTTTGTAGTATTTCCTTTATTTTGACCAATCTCTCGCTCTTGGCAAGGTTCGGTAACAGAAAAAATACATTAGTGCCATATAGACTTAATCAAAAAGAAATTAATTGCAAAGTTACATAGAAAAACATAAAATAGCGCAAACAAAAAGAAAATCTTCAAAACAGACTTTCTAATCGTTTAACGCCCATCAAATACGAAACATAAAAAAAAGCCTACACCTACATTATAAACATCCTTCAAAATACAAACACGATAAAACGATCTGAAATTTTATTCCTCGATCGTACAAATTAAATGCAAAGAAATTTCAATCGTGTGAATGTTAATTTCGGACACGAACGCCCAACACTTAATTCAATGATAATCTGAACAAAATACGTACATTACAAAAAGGGATCCGTGGAAAAAGATGGGGAGTTTTAAAAATTATGAACGGGAACGACTTCTCGAGTAGCTGCGTTTTACCGGACTGTAAGTCGGGGAACCTCTCCGTCTCGGCGAATAAGAACGACTTCTCGATCTGCCACCGGATCTTCTGTCGCTTCCGCCGCGATCTTCCTTAACACGGATGTAAGAAACTTCCCCCTGCGTTATTATGAAAACGTACCGTTATTATACAAAATACAACGGAGATCAAAAACCAAAATACAAGATTATCAATAAACAAAACCACAGATTAGAAACCACATAAAAAAACATGTTTTTATAAATAAAATAACACCACAAGATGATAAAATAGTCAATTTATAAAAATATAAGTATATTATGGTATTTACCTCATGCGATCTAAATCTCGAATCGTCAAGTTTTTTAATGGCGTATTTCATATCTTCATACCGTAAAAATTCAACGACTCCAGACCCATCCTTAAAAGCATCGGCAAAACAAACATCACCGGCTTCTCTCATGTGATCTTTTAAATCTTGCCAGGACCCCGAGGGGGGTAAACCTTCAAAGTAAATTGTAAGAAACGCAACGAAAGAAACAACTGACTTACCGGTAACTAAGACTCTAAATTGAGATCTACGTGCCGGGGGACCTCGGGAACTCCTACCGCGATCACCACCGCCGCCTCCTCGTCCACCTCTGAATCCTCCGGGGCCACCACCTCGAGGAAATTCTACTCTTAATCTGTAACCGTCGTAATCGTAGCCGTCACGTGCGTGAACAGCGTCATCGGCGTCCCTAAAAAACGTCAATTAGTACGCAAAAATAAACACAAGAATTGGGACAAACCTAGGATCTTCGAATTCGACAAACGCGAAAGGAGGGCCGCGTCGGTTTTTCAGATCGACAAACGTGACTTTGCCGAATTTGTAAAACAAATCCTGGATGTCTTTCGTGCGTATGTCTGGCGGTAAATTACCCACGTAAATTCTGCAATCGCTTCGGCTATGAGACATTTCGGTTAGAAAATAGGCGCGAAAATGAACGGCAAAAATCAAAACACACAACAGACGCTCTTTTGCGAACAAGATGGCGAATAGGTGGCGTATTGCACTTGCAACGGCATCGATACCAACACTGCAACAAAAAAATCCGCTAAATTTAAATTATCCGACATTGTATTCGTATTTTAAAAATTGTACGAATTATTTATTATACATAAAATAATAAACTTTGGCTTAGTATTAATTAAAATGTTCATTTTAATTTTATTTATAAAAATCATGACGTCACCTAAACCTAATTATCCAGTAATGAATTACTTTGAAATTCGTAAGTGTCAAAATGTTATTTACACAATTTTCCAAAATTAATTTTAAATTCGTAATCCATCACAAACCATGAAAAATGTTGATCTTGATCAAGATGGTTTAAATTTCATATTGTCAAAATTATTACATAACTAGTTATAAAATAATGTATCATATCTGTCAACTTATGACAAGTGTCAGAGTAATAAAATGTCAAAGTGAAACTCAAAATATAACACAATAAACTATCATATGGTATTCAACCGTTAAATTATTATAACAATGAAATTAATGAACTGTCAAAGTATTTTTCAAAAAATTCTGATGATCACGTGACTTTTCAGCTTTCGTGTGGCGATGAAAAAATCACGTGGTCGACAGGATTTAATGATGAATGTGTTAATTGCACAAGAAAATGCGACACGAACAACCCCCAACTGTCAAAACTGAAACCTAACTTAATTTACCAAGTTGTCGAATTAATCTTATTGTGTCAAAGTGTCAAATTTCAAACTGTTATTGCGTTAAACTTTTACAAAATGCAGCTGTCAAATTAACAAAATTGGCACAGTAATTATTGTGACAATTTGCAATAAAATGCGTTGAAATATTCAAGCTGAAAATTAGTGTCGTAATTGAAAAATTAAAATTTTAAAAAAGTTTCCAGAGTTCATACAAAAAATTGTGAAATTGTGATCCAAAAGTATAAATAAAATTTACTTTGTGGGGATTGGGGTAAAAAATATAGGGGACAAAATTTAAAAAAAAAAAAAACAGAATAGTCGAGTAAGGTGTTAATGATAGGTACTTTCAACAAAGTGCTGAAAGTATTTTTATTTTAACGTCAATATGGCCGCCGTTGTTGTTTTGAGTATCCAAACGATAAAACAATGGAAATTTATAAAATAATGCAGTTGCCCAATTCATATAAAATTCCGTTTTTTATGATTTTCTCTAAACCCTTTTTTATATATTTTTATATAGGGGGCAGGGTACAGGTATTTTTTGGGAGTTTTTAGTGAGGTTTTTTTTTAATTAAATAATTTTTTCACATTTTTAATAAATATTTATATAAATAAAATTAATCATATTTTACTATTTTGGATTCATTTTTATGTATCCCTCTATTATATGTGTACAAAATAAAATGTTATTAATTAAAAAGTGTATAAAAATATGTTTTTGTCAGTTCGCTTTCTTTTTGGCGTTTTCGGCAATGACTTTTTTTAATTAAATATTTTTTCAAATTTTCAAAAAATATTTATATAAATGAAAGAAGTCATGTTTTACTATTTTTGTTTTATTTTTTATGTAGCCCTATATATGTGTAAAAAAATTAATGAAAATTACAAAAATATATACTAAAACATGTAAAAAATATGTAAAAATGAGTTATAATTTTTATTGAAAAATTTATCAGTTTAGTCAGTTCTTTGTTGGATTTTTTTGGGAGTTTTCGGCAAGGATTTTTTTTTAATTAAATAATTTTTTCACATTTTCAAAAATATTTGTATTGTAAATTAATCCTGTTTTTCTAGTTTTATTTTATTTTTAATGTACACAAGAAAAACTATATATAATAATAATTAATATTTTATATTTTATATATACAGGATCATTTTGAAATGTGTATTCGGTTCTACTTACGATCCTGCGTCCATTTCAATAAGCGTCGCGTTTAAAAACATGTTTTTTTTTTGTGAATTTTTGGGAAGGATTTCTTTTAATTAATTATTTTTTCACATTTCAAAAAATATATATATTTTTTAATAATAATAATAATAATAAATGGTCTTTATTTCCTCCAAAATGTGATATTACAATAAAATAAAACAAAATATATACTAATAAAAATTTAACATGTTGAGAATTTAATTATTTTTTTTTTTTAACTTTTGTCGTTAAAGAAACATTTATTTGATAAACAATTGCAAGGCTAGTAAATCCGTTTTATTTTATTTTTATTTAAAAAAAAAAAAATTTTTTCATAATGAAATATGTCCAAAATGAAAAAGATTTATTAAAACAAAAATCCACAAAAAATATATAAAATTAATTAATAAACATATTTTTATTAACGTTCTTTGTTTTACGATTTGTGATATTAAATCCAGCGGTTTTTAATCGCACGACCGCTTCCTTGGACGTGACTCTTCTCAGCTCCATCACGATTGGTCGAAAGTTGCACACAGCCAAAGTAATTTTTCAAATATAAACAGCATTTTTTTCCTTCACAATCAACAGTCGTCTTTTGGTTTCGAAACACGAGTTGTTAATAAAAAAAAACAAGAATGGCAAACAAACAAGATTTACTTCTTATGTACGATCGACCCCAAGAACCGCTTTTCATCCCCAAAGGCGACGAAAGGAAATCATTTGACGTCCCGAATAATTTTTTGGTAAGTCCTATTTTATTAAAAAAAAATTGTAATTTTTTTGGAAAAACGTGGAAAAAATTAAAGAAATATATATCATAGGCTGATCGTTACAAACCTATTGGAACCCAACTAGCCAATAGATTTGGGGAAGAATCGCGTGCAAAAATCCCAGTTAAGGAGATCTCCATCCCACCTTTGGGCGAAATTCTCGATTTGGAAAGACATGCAAACTTTTCGCTTTTTATACAAAAACATCGCCGCATCGCCGGAAGACTCATCGATATATTTTTGGGTAAATTTTTAAATTTAAAACAACATATATGTAATTCAAAATTACAGGTATGAGATCAATTGATGATTTGCAAGCGATGGCTGTTTATTGTCGCGATCGCGTCAACCCCTACTTGTTTAATTATGCGTTTTCCGTGGCGATTTTGCATCGTCCGGATACCCAAGATTTGGACATACCGTCTTTTATCCAATCATTCCCGGATAAATATTTGGACAGTAAAGTGTTCTCGCGCGCACGCGAAGAAATTTCTGTGGTTCCCGATGGATCGAGAGTAAGTTAACATAAGTTAAAACTTGTTTGACTGAGTTTCCTTTTAGATGCCCATAGAAATTCCAAGGGATTACACGGCTTCCAATCTTGAAGTGGAGCATCGTCTGGCCTATTTTCGCGAAGATTTGGGTATCAATTTGCACCATTGGCATTGGCATTTGGTGTATCCTTTCGAAGCGGCCAGATCGGTCGTAGATAAAAACCGACGTGGTGAACTTTTCTATTACATGCATCAGCAAATCATCGCCAGGTACAACATGGAACGATTCTCCAATAAAATGAGTCGCGTGACGCGTTACAACGAATGGAAAGAACCCATCAAGGAGGCTTATTTTCCAAAATTGGATAGTTTGGTGGCGAGCAGGGCTTGGCCAGCGCGTGTTTCCAATCAAAAAATAAGAGATTTGAACAGAGAAGTCGATCAAATCCAACAAGATGTTGATGATTTGTATAGATGGAGGGATAGGATCTTCGCAGCGATACATTCCGGTTTCGTCAGAAATGTATGTATATTTTGAAACATTTTTTTCTCTAACCTATTCTGTTGTGTTTTGGACACACATTTTCAAAAATATATTTTTAAATTTTCTCTTGGGGCAAAGGGCGGAGCATTGGAAACTACTCGGGCTCCGCCCTTCGCTTTCGGGGAATTCCGTCTATTGCGATGATAACATCTTGAGGATATTTTTTTTTGCTAATAAATTTTAAAAATAGATTTTTATAATTTTCGAATGAAATTTTGTTATTTTCTCTAAGGACGAAGGGCGGAGCCCGAGTAGTTTTTATAAATTAAAAAATAGGTTTTTATAATTTTCGAACAAAATTTTATTTTCTCTTAAGGCGAAGGGCGCAGTTCGAGTAGTTCCTGGAAACTACTCGGGCTCCCCCCTTCGCTTTCGGGGCATTTCGTCCGTTTTTTCGCTAATAGTCCAGCGGTATTTGACAAACATATTTACAAAAATTTTAAAAATAGATTTTTATAATTTTCGAATTAAATTTTGTTATTTCCTCTAGGGCCGAAGGGCGGAGCCCGAGTAGTTTTTATAAATTAAAAAATAGATTTTTATAATTTTCGAATTAATTTTTTTATTTTTTTTTGAGGTGAAGAGCGGAGGTCGAGTAGTTTCTGGAAACTACTCGGGCCCCGCCCTTCGCTTTCGGGGCATTCCGTCCGTTTTTTCGCTAATAGTCCAGCGGTATTGGACAAACATATTTACAAAAATTTTAAAAATAGATTTTTATAATTTTCGAATGAAATTTTGTTATTTCCTCTAGGGCCGAAGGGCGGAGCCCGAGTAGTTTTTATAAATTAAAAAATAGATTTTTATAATTTTCGAATTAATTTTTTTATTTTTTTTTTGAGGTGAAGAGCGGAGGTCGAGTAGTTCCTGGAAACTACTCGGGCTCCGCCCTTCGCTTTCGGGGCATTCCGTCCGTTTTTTCGCTAATAGTCCAGCGGTATTGGACAAACATATTTACAAAAATTTTAAAAATAGATTTTTATAATTTTCGAATGAAATTTTGTTATTTCCTCTAGGGCCGAAGGGCGGAGCCAGAGTAGTTTTTATAAATTAAAAAATAGATTTTTATAATTTTCGAATTAATTTTTTTATTTTTTTTTTTGAGGTGAAGAGCGGAGGTCGAGTAGTTCCTGGAAACTACTCGGGCTCCGCCCTTCGCTTTCGGGGTATTCCGTCTATTGCGATGATCTTGATCTTGACGATAATTTTTTTTCGCTAACAGTCCAGCGGTATTGTATTGTATTGTATTGTATTGTATTGTATTGTATTGTATTGTATTGTATTGTATTTACAAAAATTTTAAAAATAGCCCGAGTAGTTTTTATTAATTAAAAAATAGATTTTTATAATTTTCGAATTAATTTTTTTATTTTCTTTTGGGGCGAAGGGCGGAGCCCGAGTATTATTTATAAATTAAAAATAGATTTTTATAATTTTTGAATTACTTTTTTTATTTTCTAATGAGGCGAATGGCGAAACTCGAGTAATTCCTGGATACCTCTCGGGCTCCGCCCTCTGTTCTGTCTGTTGCGATAATAACATCTTTTTTTTTTCACGAATAATCCAACAATCGTGGACAATCATATTTACAAAAACTTTAAAAATGGGTTTCTATAATTTTCGAATAAAATTTTGTTTTCTCTTGGGGCGAAGGGCAGAGCCCGAATAGTTGTTCCTGGAGACTATTTTCATTCGGAAATTATAAAAAACAATTTTTTTAATTTTTGTAAATATATTTGTCCAAGACTGATGGACGATTTGAAAAAAAAATATAGCCAAGATGTTATGAACGCGCCAGGCTGAATACGTTAAAGCGAAGGGCGGAGCCCGAGTTGTCTTTAGAAACTTTAGAACTTTAGAAACTACTTGTAAAAACATATTTACAAAAATTAAAAAATAAATTATTATAATTTACGAATAATTTTTTTAAATTTTCTAATGGAGCGAAGGGCGGAATCCGAGTAGTTCCTAGATATTGGACGCGAATCGCCCAGAAGTTTTCGACAAACATTTGCATAAATTAAAATTATTTTTTTTTTTTTTCTCATGAGGCGAAGGCGTTAGCCGAGTATTTCCTAGAGACTACTCGGGCTCCGCCCTTTGCTTTAAACCATTCACTGCCTGTTGGGTCGTTAACGTCTTGTGTCTTCATGACTAAAAAAATGCATTTTTTATTTTTTTATTTTCTAATAGGGCAAAGGGCGGAATCCGAGTAGTTCCTGGATACTACTCTCCAGACGATAATTTAATTTTTCGCGAAAACAGTTTTGGACAAACTTATTTAGAAAAATTAAAAAATAGATTTTCAAATTTTCGAATTAATTTTTTTTATTTCGTCTTGAAACGAAGGGAGCCCGAGTCTTTCCTAGATACTACTCGGGTTCCGCCCTTCGCTTTGAACTATTCAATCCTGTTGGGTTGTTAACATCTTGTTTTTTTTTTAACTAAAAAAAATACAATAATTTTCGAATTAAAATTTGTTCTCAGAGTGATAAGGGCGAAGCCCGAAGGTTCCGCCCTTCTCTTCAACGTATTCACTCGTGATTAAAATTTTTGATTTTAGGAAGCCGGGCAACAGATCGAGCTGACCGAAAATGAAGGCATAGACGTGTTGGGCAACATAATGGAATCTAGTATTTTATCACCAAACAGGACGTTTTACGGAGACATGCACAACATGGGGCACGTTTTCATTTCGTACATCCACGATCCCGATCACAGACATTTGGTAAGATCTTCAATTGTTAATTTCCTTGGTGTATAAGTTTTGCTTCAGGAATCGTTTGGTGTCATGGGCGACTCCGCGACCGCAATGAGGGATCCAATTTTCTACCGTTGGCACGCCTACATCGATGACATTTTCCAAGAGTACAAAGCCACCTTACCACGTTATACAGTCGAACAGGTACATTTTAAAAATTTTGATTTTGATTTTGATCAATTAATTTTTATTTAATTTTAAAAAATAACAAAATACAATACACCAATAAAAATTTAAGAAAAAAATTAAATTAAAAAAATGGAACGTTCGATTTTTCGATTTTTGTTTTAAACAGTTGCGTAGCGAATTTGTGATGAGCGGAAAGACATTATTTTGCAATCGAAATGTATAAGAAAAAAATTATAAATAAGAAAATGTTCAAGGCGATTTTTTGCATTTATTTTTAATCATTCCCATGAAACAGTGGCGTAACAAAAGTTCGTGAAGACCGGTATGATGCATTTCTGTTGATATTTTAATAATTTCATCGAAGCGTAACGTCCGATTAAAAAATTGAAAAAAATTTTTCATGGTACCTTAATTTACCATATCAGTGGGTGGAATTTGGAAGTAATGCGTGTTTCAGCATTTCAACAATCCTTTTGCCCCCAAAGATGAAAATAATCAAAAATTCTAAAATTAATTATTTATATATGTATATGGAGGGGGGGGGCAAAATTTTGAACGTTTGAAAATGTGCATTTTTTAAATTATACAAAGAAAAATGTTAAAAATCATCCAGAAAAAAAATTTTAAAATTGTTTTTAAAAATATTATATATATTTTTTAAGTTTATAAACAGAGAAAATAGAGAAACAATTAAAAATTTAGGAAGTAAAAATAATTAAAAATTCTAAAATTAATTACTTTTATATGTATATGGAAGGGGGGGGGGCAAAGACGTTTGAAAATGTGCATTTTTTAAATTATACAAAGAAAAATGTTAAAAATCAGCAAGAAAAAAAAATTTTAAAATTGTTTTTAAAAATATTATATTTTTTTAAAATTTATAAACAGAGAAAATAGAGAAACAATTAAGAATTTAGGAAATAAAAAGTCCATTAAAACGTAAGAAAAAATTTAAAAATAGGGAAATATTAAGTATTTGATTAAAACCTTGATATTTTAATCATTTCATCAAAACAGTGGCGTAACGAGAGACCAAACTGAAGTCAAAAATTAAAAAAATACTCCACTTTGACATTTGAACTGCAACATATTAAATGTTTTATTAAGATACTATTTTATCGTCCCCTTGAAACAGTGGCGTAACGAAGGGGATTTCTTGCAATTATTATTTACAGTAATAAATTCGATTTTCAGTTGAATTATCCAGGAATAACGGTGACAGGAGTAAGTGCGCAAGTCCAAAACGGCAAACCGAACGTTTTCGACACATATTGGCAACAATCGGACGTCGAACTTTCCCGAGGAATGGACTTCCAACCTCGCGGAAACGTCTTCGCACGCTTCACTCATCTCCAACACGCGCCGTTTACTTACAACATCAAAGTAAACAACACCAGCGGCGGCAACCGGATGGGAACTTGTAGGATTTTCATCGGTCCGAAAGTCGATGAAAGAGGAAATCCATGGTTGTATCGCGATCAAAAGAATCTTTTCGTCGAATTGGATAGATTCGTAGTTACACGTAAGATTCAAAGATCCAAAGATCGAAAAATTCAGAAATCCAAAAATCCAAAGATACAAAGATCCATAGATCGAAAGATCCAAATATCTAAATATCCAAATATCCAAATATCCAAATATCCAAATATCCAAATATCCAAAAATCCAAAAATCCATAGATCCAAAGACGCAAAGATCTAATAAATTTGATCTTTTTTCAGTACGTCAGGGACAAAACACCATCACTAGGAATTCCACCGAATCCTCCGTGACCATTCCATTTGAAAGGACTTTCCGCAATTTGGATTTCAATCGACCTCAAGGTGGAGACCAGTTGGCTCAATTCAATTTCTGCGGATGCGGATGGCCTCAACACATGCTTTTGCCCAAAGGCGACGCCGAAGGCCTTCGTTGTCAATTATTTGTCATGATTTCCAATTACACCGACGATAGGGTAAATTTTTGCGTTTGATGACATTTTGTAAACTGACATTAATTTTAGGTCAATCAAAGCGTGGAAGGCGTCTGTAACGACGCTATGAGTTATTGTGGAATCAAAGACCGATTATATCCAGATCGTCGCTCGATGGGTTATCCGTTCGATCGCATGCCGCGAACCGGCGTCAACACGTTACAAGAGTTCCTCACGCCGAACATGTTGGTGCAAGATTGTCTGATCAAGTTCACCGATCGGGTCGTGCGTCCGAGAAACAATTGAATTTTTCAAAAGGGATTGCCGACGATGCCATGTTTTGCGGATTACGATTTGGACGTCGAAAAATATCTTTTTTTTTAAGATATTGCTCAAACAATTGCTTATTATATAAGTTCATTAACGCGCCATTTAATCGTGTATGCTTCTGTGTTCGATTTTAATAAATGTTTCAAAATGATGTCTTTATTCATTTTAATTTATTATGCAAAAACAAATGCAAGCTTCAGCAAAGCCTACCCTCAACTCAAAAAAATAAGCTTTTCGTGTTGCCCTCAACGTTGAAAGATTTCTACCTACGCCACTGGTTGGTTTTTGGTTGAAATTATTATTGTACGTTTTATTTATTTTGTGTGTATAAATATTAAAAAAAAAAAACAATTATATCATTTGGGCCACAATTAAAACAACAATTTTGCATCTACCAACGAAACAGAATGGAAATGTAAAGATTAAAAGATTTTAAAACAATCTATGAATGAATAAAAGTTTGGTGAGGAACTGGAAAAGGAAGTGGCAAAAAATTCCAAGAAAATTACTGCAAATTGAAATTGATTTTGCCTATTGACATTTTTAAATTTTGAAGATGTTGGGATTTTCGTTTTTTCTACTGATTACAATGGCATATTCAGAAAAACAATTGCCAGTCGCATTTTCGAACTTCTAGTTTTGATACTCATTTATTTATTTTATATTAAAATTTGTCCTTTCATCTTACGGTTGTACTATTAGAAGAGTATTCTATGTAAAATTTTACTTTTTATCAATTAAAATATACAGGATGCCTCATAAATTTTTTTTGTTGTTAGTTCGAAAATGCAACTCGCAATTGTTTTTTTGAGTACGCCATTGTAATCAGTAGAAAAAACTACACATTTTTGATGTATTGACCAACACCGTAGCTTCTCTACTAACGAAGTTATCCCATGTGTGATGATCTTTATTAATATCGTCGTAGCTCTTTTGTTTTTCATTTCTGGGATATAGTAGTATAAGAAGATTTTGTGCAAAATTTCATTTTCTACCGACTGCTACATAAATATACAGGGTGATCCATTTAAAAAAACCTAATTATCTGAGCTGGCTCTGAAATGTGATGCGCAATTGTTTTTTTGTGTGGACCATTGTAATCAGCGAAAAATCACTGCATCTTTGCTAATTTAACCGACTCTGTAGCTCCAAAAATAACGAATATAGCAATAGTGCGCAGATAACTTTGAACATCCTGTATACTGTTTCCACTTTTGTTTCTTCAAGTTAATTTCTTCCCTGATTTCTTCATTCCACCATGTAGTTTCCTTTCTGTTTTAAACATAGGTCTTTGGGGGGGGGGGTCTTTGGGGAGCAAATATTTACACAAGTTCATTTCTACTTGTTAAATTCCTATATGTCAAATTTCACTTTACATCCTGTATATTACTGATAAAATGAAAGGATGGATGTGGCTTAGTCACATTTAGTCGAGATCTAGGGTTCATATCCTACTTGGGATATTGGAAACGAGACTTAAAAATTTTTTTTCTATTTTCGTTGGCTTCAGTTGAATCCTGAAATTTGTGGATTGTTGGTTGATTCGGTTTGAAATTTGCATTTTCAACATGATCAAAATCAACCTTAATATAACCCAACTTCAAAAAAAAAAAGAAGAAAACGAATACTAATTATTTTTGGGGTTTTTCTTAGTTTGGAAGCTTTGGGTTTAATCTTGAAACTTATCGATTGTGTTGATTTGGATTAAAACTTGCAGCTAATCCAAACCAACTTCAAAAACGTGATATTTAATCATTGAGGTTCTTTGGGATGTTTTTCATTGGGTTGGGTTTTGTTTTTATCCGAAAATGAAAATGGCGCAAAATCTACCAATCGTTTTTGGGTTTTTTCAGATTAATTCAGGTTTCATCCTGAAATTGGTATGTCCCAACCAACCTTCGTATCCAACCTAATTTTTAAATTTTTATTCCGTTTGATTTGGGTTTCATCCTGAAATTTGTGAAATGTTACCAAAATCGACATTCAGATCCGACCCAACTTTCAAGAAAGAAAACATCTACAGCTCTAATCCTATGAGAGGAGTTTTTCTTAATACGATTGGTTTGGGTTTCATTTGAAATTTGTGTATTATTTGTGTTGATTGGGATTGAAATTTACATCTGACAGAAACCAATCTTAAAGATTCCATATATTTTTGACTGGCTGAATGAGTTTTCGTGGGATAATTTTCTACCAAAAGAAAATTAGGTTAAACCTAATTTACAAAATAGATTGCCGATCCAACCTACGACATCTATGAATTCTCTCCTTTATATTCCAACTTGAAATTATACAAAAATGTAACTGGATGTACGCCGATACCTGAATTAGGTTTGGCACCGATAGTCATAAACCTAACACGATTGTCAGACCGTCTCGTAAAAAAGAAAATATTTGGCGAAAAAAATGAAATCAACAAAGAAGATTTTTGATTAAATTTTTACATCGATACTTAAATTAGGTTGCGCATCTTTGATACAACCTAACGCCGAAGTCATACATTAATAACAAAATTTTAAAAATAAGGAAATATTAAATATTTGATTAAAACGTTGATATTTTAATGATTTCATCGAAACAGTGGCATAAAGAGAGACCAATTAGGTAGTCAAATTAGGTTGTGTATCTTTGATACAACGACCATTGCAATGAGCGGAAAAATCACTGCATCTTTGCTAATTTAACCGACTCTGTAGCTCCAAAAATAACGAAGATAGCAATAGTGCGCTGATAACTTTGAACATCCTGTATAGTCGACAACACAAACTCAATGAATGCAGAGAACAAAGAAATTAAGTAAAGGAAGCGAATGAAAAATCTTGGGAACGTGCTGGGAGGAAAAACGAGGAAGATCACCACTCGAATCAAAAACTATTGTTTAAAATCCTAAAAAATTTAAGAAATGAAATTCAACGACAAAGCAAGACATATAGATGACGGAGAGGAAAACAGAGTAACTGACGGTGAAAAAATTATGTAGAATTGGAATAGCTAATTCCAAAAGCTACTGGGTACGAAACAAGAAGGGGGAAAATTATAGCCATGCCGAACAAAAAATTCAACAGAGCAAAGGACAGACGGAAGCTTGAAACCAAAACTCACAGCTACACTAGAAAATGCAGCAAGAATATACAGGATGTGGCATTTATCTGGGATCGGTCGATCACGGTTTACCTATTCATTTTATCAAAAAATGTTTTAAGTAAAAGTTATTCGGGATCATGCAGTCCATACTGTAAAAATATTCTGATGTATACAGGGTGTTCAGTTTCGCTTTTACATTATGCAACTTTGTTATTTTAAATGGAACACCCTGTA
>JAFFZR010009628.1:1347-17902 GCA_018397195.1 Lethrus apterus | reverse complement strand
AATTGTTCTATTTAATTTGACACCTATTTATATCAACCATAAGGGTCAGTTTTAAGACGGTCAAAATGTGAACGACTCCTGTTTAAATTTCGTGCTCGTTTTTGACGTCATCACTAATGCGGTCCATTGTAGCTAAATCAGAAGAGTTGGGCTCAAAATGACATTGCTGGCAACAGTTACCATGATGAATGAAAATAAATTGTATATTATCAAAGGGAAATATAGTTACGTAATATGAGTATGTATACTACACAGTGTGTCCCCGGATGGACATAACTATACTTGTAAACTTTCTTATTTCGCATTTTAGGAAGAACAGTCATTCTTCATAAAAAGTTTTGCTCCATCTAGCAAGTGCTCAGCCACTATCAAAATTTCGAAATAACATACAGGTTGGTTAGAAAACGAGACAACGTGAAATTTGGTTAAGAATAAAGTACCTTTTATTTGAAAGGAAAGTATAAGTATTACTGGGAAAAGATGTTTGAAATTTCAATAGAAGCTCACATATCTAATCTAAACGTTGCATCTCAAAGTTGATTTTTTTATCTTTATTAAGATAAATAAGTTTAGTAATTGGTATAAATTTTGCTAACGTGGTTATCGCAGTTGTCTAATGAAAACAAATGCAACTGAGAATTTGCTCAAATGATTGATTTCATGTCAACTAATTGTTAGTCAATGTTTTTTTTGTCCCTAGAGCAAAGAATTTATTTAGTGAAATGCTACGGTATCCGTTGAAGTATCATATCGCTATGCAATTGAATTTTTTAATAGGAAATTATATCTGGGAGTATATGTTTCTGTAAATTGTGTTCGGGAATTAGTAAGGAAGTTTGATAGAACAGACAGTGTAACAGGTTAGAAGAAGCAAAAGCACATTCATGAACAAAATGATGCCGCTACATTGATCGCTCTTGATTCTGTAAGAACTTTCCCAAAGAAATCGTTACGACAAAGGCAAAGAGATCTTTCTATCAGTAAAAGCCACTTACAGAAAATTCTATCAGAAAATAAAATTCATCCTTATAAATCGGTGAGACTGCATAAACTTGAAAGAGGCGACGATGAACTTCGTTTAGAATTTCTTTGTTGATGGGAGAACGGATTATGGTGGACAAATATTTTTACAGAAACATTGTTTTCTCGGACGAAGCAACATTCACAACAAATGGAGTCATTAGCAGCCATCATTGCAGGTATTGGTCGAAAGAAAATCCAAATTTTCAAATAATAACAAATAGCCAGCGATACAAAAAAGTTAATGTTTGGTGTGCGGTAAGGTACAATAAAATTATTGGACCTTATTTTTTCAACGGAACTGTGAATCAGAATACATACATAGAAATGTTGGAAAATTCTTCCTTCCTACTCTAGATTAAGTAAACTTGCAAAAGAGACGGGCGCTTCATTTTCAACAGGACGGTTGTCCTGCTCATAGAGCAATTCGAGTTAGGGAGTGGTTAAATAGACATTTTACTAATAAATGGATTGGACAGTTCGGTCCTATTAGATAGCCTCCTCGCTCTCCAGGCATTACTCCATTAGACTTTTTTTGTGGGGATATCTTAAGCAGAAAGTTTACGGGTATGATTTGCAGGATGATGAAAATATTTCAAGACAGAAAATTACAGAAGCTGTAGCGGACATAAATGGAGATACCATTCACCTAGTGTTCGAAAAGTTTAGAGCAGTCGTTGAAAAATGTGTAACACTAGGACAGCAACATGTAGAATAAGATTTCTTTGTTTTTGTGTATTGTAAAAATTGTGTAATAAATTGTTCTTCAAATCTGTTACACTGCCTGTTCTATCAAACTTCCTTATTAATTCTCGAAGACAATTTACAGAAACATATACTCCCGGATATAATTTCCTATTAAAAAGTTCAATTGTATAGCAATATACTTCACCGATACCGTAGCATTTCACTAAATAAATTCTTTACTCTAGAGACAACATAATTCAAACATTGATTAACAATTACTTGACATGAAATCAATCATTTGAGTAAATTCTCAGTTGCATTTGTTTTCATTAGACAACTGCGATAATCACGTTGGCAAAACTTATACCTATTACTTATTCATCTTAATAAAGATAAAAAAATCAACTTTGAGATGCAATGTTCAGATTAGATATGTGAGCTTCTATCGAAATTTCAAACATCTTTTCCCAGTAATACTTATACTTTTCTTTCAAATAAAAGGTACTTTATTCTTAACCAAATTTCACGTTGTCTCGTTTTCTAACCAGCCTGTAATTATTAGAAGGGAAGTTTTAAATGGTTGTATTAAGATTTGTTTTGTATTCGTAATAAATTACAGGTTATAGGAAAATTTACCTGATGAGAACGAAGGGTTCCAAAATTGTCCCTACCGCGGTAATTATCGCGGCCGTTGTAGCCGCTGTCAGTTTGGAATTGGAAAAGAGTTTCGGCGTTATTTTGATGAGGTAACTTTCGAAGAGTACTCTTCGGTGAATGTAATTTCGGTGGAGGTTGTGGAACTAAAACAGGCTCGGCGTACGTTACTTCTTCTTGTGGTAGTAGCTTCGGTTCAGCAGGTATTCTATAATTAGAAACGTTTCTACATATTAAAACCAAGAATACAGCTAATTTTATTAAAATATAATTACCTGTTCATATTCTGACGTTGTTCAAAATATTCATACTCGGTATCTGGATATGGTAGATTGTCATCTTCATCTTTATGACATTTTCTTCCACATAAATAACCCGCTATGAAACCCACTACTAGTGCTGAAACTGCTCCTGCTACGACCGCCATTACTAAAGTTTCAACAGAGTACTGAGGTGGTAAGCTATCGGCCGCTGATACTGCAGGTCCTGAAAATGTACGCACTATTTCAAATTTTTGGTAATTAAACAAGAATTATAAAATTCACGTGTTATCTTACCATTATGATTATAGTCCTTGTCTTGAATAATGTTAATAACTTGACCATCCGGTTGATCTTTGCTAGGTTGGTGGTCTTGGTTGAATTTTGGTTGCGTGGAACTTAATCCGCCGACAGAACTTGCATCTTTACCTAATTTGGGCGGTGGGCAAGCCGAATGTTGGCCCGTTGAAACGCTCTGATAAAAATAACTTTCCTCGCCCCATCGGCCCGAACCTTGAGATCGACATTTTCCTTGGAGTTTATCCCATGCACAATAGGGGTCTTGCAATGCAACACACTCACTACAAAAATATGTTAATTATGATATTATAGTTACTATGGAATATAGTAGTAGTTACATGACAAGTGCGTGAAGTGATTCATTATGAAAGGAGTATCCGAATACTCACCTAACGGCTCATGCTGAAAGCATATGAGTTTTTTAATAAAACCTTCTTTTTAGAACCTAATTTTACAAAATTATGACTTTAAATTGCTGTTCAAAATGGTACTGACCATTTCCTTAACAAAAAAAAAAAAAACAAACTAAAAATAACTTAAATGTTGTTTCATGGTTTTGTACTGTTAAAATCCTTAAAATAAATAATAATTTATACTACATCAAAGAAATTTAATGTATTATTAATTGTAGAAAAATAAAATTTAGATTAATGGTAGGCCAGTGTTGCACACCTGACAAAGCGGAACATTGACCGCTGTTGATGGAGCGTAGGTCATTAGTAATGACGTTGATAAATTACATTTTGCTTGATTATTTCACATACACAGAAATGTTATGGTAGGTAACAGAAATTCATTGTAAATTTTATTTAGACAATTTAATCCATCTTGAACTGGAAAAGATACCAGCATCTAAATGTATCGAAAAGGTCGAAGTCAAAATGGAATTTCACAAAGTTAAGGCCGAATTTATCCAAATTTTAGAAGTAATTTGTTTTTCAACCACCCTCTTCAATTTGGTGAACATTAAGCTACATTTTCAATAGATGATAACATGTTAAAAAAGTGAAACAATTGATTTAAAACAATTTGTATGGTAATAGTAAAGGTAATGAAGGCAACATGGAATATTAGGGGAACTTATGGGGAAGGGGCATTTAAAAACTTAGCAAAAATTTTAATAAAATGGTTAATATTGATGGGACAGTTCGTTGCAAAAGCAGAAAGGAACATTTATGGGAAATAGATAATACCTAATAGACGATAGTATGTTAGGCGTAGGATTTAAGCTAAAAAAAGTGTGAAGCCATGTCGAAGAAACTATGGAATAAGAGGAAGATATAGGAAATTATTAATGTGGATGCTCCAAGTGAAAATAAAAAAGAGGAGGAAGGAAAATATAATTTAAAAGATGATTATTTCTCGAAAACCAGTATGACGTGTGACAAGTGGACAAGTAAACATCAAATTAACAATCAAAATGTAAAAAGTAATTATGTTCTGTATGGAAAATAATATGAGAAATACTAGTTTCGATCATAAAAATATACACAAAGGAACATGGAATGTCTAATGGAAAGACAGTTAATCAAACAGATCAATTTGTATTAAAAAAGTAAAAATTCCGAGAATAAGCCGCTGGGAAGATAGAGTGACTACAGAAAATAAAAAATACTATGAACACAAGGCAAGAAAATAGCGAAGGAACTATGTAGACGAAAAGATGAAAATATAAGGAACAAAAAAAGAACAGACCAGACAGACGAAAAGTTGAAGAATAAAGAAATAAGGAATGTTTACCAAGAAACTAAGAAGGAGAGAAATCCCAATGGGAAAAACTACAGGGATAAAAATGGACAGTTACTGGGCTTGATGGGTAGGCTATTTTGAAGAAGTTCTCAATGAAGGTACATGATAAAATGATATGAAGAAGTGGAAACAAGGAACTAAACTGAAGATAGTCAAAGTATGGAAATACCAAGTGAAGAAGAAATGAAAGTAATTATCAGAAGACCGAGAACAATCTGTATAACTGTAATATCAACAAAATTTGATACACACACTCGAGTGTGTGCATCAAATTTAATTTGTTCACAGCTTAACTGTAAGAGTCTGCGCATTGGCCAGACTGTTGGGTTCATAATGACATAGTCATACAGTTTCCTAGGGTCAAGTAGCGGACAATTCTTAATGTTACGGCGCCCACCGATAGGTAGAGTCGCACATGTAATATCAAAGTTACTCAAAATATGTAGCCAATGCCTTAAATTATTATATTTCACTTGCCTGCAACTGGAAATTTTGTTGCTGTCGCATCTATGTAATCTCAGTGATTGCACCTCTCCATCAGAAATAACGATAAGTCGACCGTCTTGGCGTCCATTACGTACAACTTTTATGCTTCTAACAGCGACGTGAACGGGGAAAACTTGAATTTCTTCTACAACCACCGGTCTAACACCGTGTCTTGTTTCAGCTGATAGTCCATTTACTGCTTTTATGACCTTGCCATTGTCTGAAAGTTATAACATGGTATGTACTTGTTAAAGATGTAATAAATGAAACATACCTGTTCCAATAAAGAGCACATCGTATGCTTTACCACCGGGAACTTTTACTTGTGGATCGACAGCTATCTGAGTAAATCGGTAACTGTAGCAAAAAAAAAACGAAAAAAATTGGTTTTATGTGTAAGGCTTTCGGACTGAAATAGTCGCGGTAACGAAGATTACCTCGACTATTATAAGCAATAAGCTTATAAACAAAGCTAATAAAGTAAATAAGTTGTACAGACACACGAAAAAAAATAATGATTGTATTATACAAGATTATAAAAATTATACGTTATGGTTCATTACTTACTGGAAACTGGTGCGAATAACAATTGGTTGTCCGAAAAAGCTTGGCACGCTTTCGTCCATAAGGGAGTGTGTCTTTATAAAGTTAAGAGTTAGATCTGGTAAAGTGCTACTATCGTTGTGGCATTGCCCTGGACGTGGATCCGGTACGCTAGAGCTTTGCACTGGTAACCAGTTTGAGTTAATGGCCACCTGCTCTTTGAAATTTCCTTCAAATGTATCGGCTATGCCTTGTAGTGAAAATGCGCATACTGCACTTCCCGATATGCTGTTTGGCGGGGTGGTAAATGTACCATAAATGAGTTGTGCAGATACATCACCATACTGACCATCTATTAATTCTGTAGTAGATTCTGTAAATGTAGTATTTTGTGTTAATTTTGTATTCTTTTATCATTACATAATTAAATTATAAAGATAAAATGACTTAATTCAAAATCATAGCAAAAAAATGGAAAGTTGTCGACTATCATCGAAAGAAAATAATCCAATTTATTTCATTAAGAGCGTTGATTCGTATATTAGTTCTGAGAAAGTCTGTTTATTGATTTTTATATCTAATATCGGAGAGAAGCAATAATTTTGAAACGCAATCACGGTGCAAGTTTTAAGGAAGTCTGCAGACTGCCAGTTGTGATTAAGTTATCCTAGATAGCCGGTAACTCAGTTAGACAGATTGTGAAAGATAGCGGCGCGATATCCGACTACGTAAAGTGAATTTTAAAACGAGACGAGAACCGAACTTAAACGTTTATGTCGATAAGTTGTTGTCATAAAAAGAGTCCATAATCCGGAAACTCTCCATTCGGTAGTTCAAACTTTTGAATGGAATGACTTTAGTTTTATTTTATACTTATTAAAGTAATCTTTAGTTTATAGCCAGTTATATCTGCGCATACTAAAGTGCTGAGTTGCCACTGTCTTATTTGTTTGATAGGATGAAGTGGACGAGCCGGTACATACTTTCGCACAAGTTTTCATAGATGTAGCAGTTATGGTTGGTTGCCGATTTTCTCCAAAAGACGATGATAATAAAGAAGTGCTTTTAAAAGTATTCATATAATACTCCCATTTGATTAAATGAAATAAAGATTTTATGTCAGAAAAGTGTCCCTATACAGGATTGCGATTATGTATGGAACCGGGTCCGTCGTGCTAAAACGATTTGAGCTAGAATCCTGAATTTTAAGACTTAGGACTCAATAAAACCTACTTTTTTACATTAAAAAAAAAAATTTTTTTGATCCATAAGTTTTTAAAATACAAAGCCTACTTGATTTTTGATAAAACACGCAAATCAAGCAGCCTTTGCAAATCCGTCAAAAATTAGAAGAACCTACCTATGGAAGTAGAGAATGACCCAATGCGATTATTGCATCTTGTCATTTCTCATTAAAACACCTGTTGAAAATATTAAAATTTTGTAAATACTTAATAATTGGACAAATAACTTTGATATTTGAAACATTATTATCATTCATTAATTTTTTAGGTATTGTTAGGGACATTTGTTGGTTGCACGTTGGACAGCGTGTGTAGAAAGGCGAATTGGCGTAGCGGGGAACAACCGAAACGGCGGAAGGGATATTATACCTGTGAATAGATAGCGAATGGACGTTAAATTGATTGGGAATAAAATTGTTTGGTATCTAAAATATAGGCATTTGTGTTTAAAAGTAAAAGTGTGTTATTATTGACTTAACAAATCAGAAGTGGGATTGTGAATCTGCATACGCTTGTAATATTTTTGTGTGTGTCGTCGCAATTTGCGCCCTTCGCCTCAGATAAGGCTTTAGTTAATATTGAAAAGGGTGCAAAAGCGATGAAGAAGCGATATGATCGAAATCGCTTGGAAGCGGTCAAATTTAATGTTGGCGATATGGTAATGATTGAAAGGACCCTCATGGTAAAAGGACTGACCAGTGGTAAATTGGTTCAGAAATATATTGGACCCGTCAAGGTAACCCACGATATTGGTAACGATCGATATAGAGTACAGTCCTTATCGAAAGATCGAAGGCGATTCAAAGGTATTGTGGCAAGTGATCGGATGAAATTGTTTAGAGTCCATTAGCATTAGCCTTTTGCGCACTCCAAGTCCATCAGACGTAAGTCTATTTGTACTCCAAGTCGCAGATCTTGTTGAGTACAATTTCTGGGAGTTATAACACTTGTAGAGTCCATTAGCATTAGCCTTTTGTGCACTCCAAGTCCATCAGACGTAAGTCTATTTGTACTCCAAGTAGCAAATCTTGTTGAGTACAATTCCTGTTTTATGGTCATTTTGAGATAGTGTGATACTTTTAAAGATTCTGTGTTTTCAGAGTAGTCCCGAGCCGTGCCTACGTCAGGATCGCCGAATGTTAGGGACATTTGTTGGTTGCACGTTGGACAGCGTGTGTAGAAAGGCGAATTGGCGTAGCGGGGAACAACCGAAACGGCGAGAGGGATATTATACCTGTGAATAGATAGCGAATGGACGTTAAATTGATTGGGAATAAAATTGTTTGGTATCTAAACTATAGGCATTTGTGTTTAAAAGTAAAAGTGTGTTATTATTGACTTAACAGTATACACTAATTGTTTTCTAAGATTTGGCACTTAAAATTTAAGATCGTTTTATATCTTGCAACAAATGCTTTCAATGAAACTAAAATAAACAAAACTAAACAAAGCAACAAAAATTTAATAAAATGTTTCAATTAATATTTAAACAAAATGTTTAAGATTTATAAACAAAACTTCAATTCAGAAATTAGATTATAAAAGATGTTCAAACTGTTCTCCATTTACTTCCTGACAATAATGAAGTCTGTGAATAAAACTATTGCATTGTTCAATCAATTTTGAGGAATATTTCTTATTTCAGTCGCAATTTCGTAATTTTAATTCGTCCAAATATTTTGGTTTATTAATGTAGACACGGCTCTTTAAATATCCCCATAAGAAAACAATCTAGGGGATTCAGATCACGGGATCGAGCCGACCATTCAATAAGTTCCTCGCCTCCCTATCCACTTTTGAGGAAATGTATTATTTAAGTAATTACGTACTTCACGTCCAATAGTGTGGTGGAGCGCCGTCCTGTTGAAACCAAACTTGAATGTTGTGATTTGGGAAAAGATGAATAATTTGAGGAACAATATTTTCTCGTAATAATTGTAAATATTTTTCAGCCGTTAGATTTCCTTCTATGAAAAACGGGCCTATGATATTATGGCCGATAATTCCAGCGCACACATTGACTTTTTCTGGATATTGGGTATGTACCGTCGCCATCTAATGAGGATTACTATCAGACCAATATCTACAATTGTGCCTATTTACGACACCATTTAACTGGAACGTTGCTGCGTCTGAGAAAACAATCCATTTAACAAATTTTCATTTGCACCGATCATCGTCATCATTGTTTCACAAAATTCTATTCTTCTGTCAAAATCATCCTCGTTTAACTCGTGCCCTAGATGAATTTTGTAGGGGTGGTACTTTGCTCGTTTTAAAATATTTTGAACAGATCTTCGGGACATATCATGATTTAAAGCCACTTGTAGCACAGACGTTTTAGGGTTCGTTGGTGCATGTTCTTGGACGTTCTAATTTAGGTCGGTTTTTCACACTACCGGTTTGATTAAATTTTTGTAATGTTTTTATCACAGTTGACTTGCTTATTGGATTCCTATCTGGATGGGTTTCGTTAAACACTGTACAGGCTTCTTGGTGACTTCGTTTTCTGTTTCCATACCCAATGGCGTAGCGAGGGGGGGGGCAAGGAGTGGCATCATGCCCCGGGCGCTACTCATAAAGGGGCGCCAAATGGTCCGTCTTGTTTTCTCAATTACATTTTTTGTCTCAAATTTAAGGCCTAGCTTGAGCCTATGACTTTATTTATTTTACTTTATTTATTTATTTAATTGCGAGTATATTTTACATATAATATTATATGGTTTTCGAATGGGAGGGGGGGGGGCGCTAAAAAGGTATTGTGCCCCGGGCGCAAGTTAAGCTCGCTACGCCACTGTCCATACCCAATTATCATGAGAATTGCAATTCTCTCTGTTTCTGTTAAATGATTCACATTATTAGTTTTTTGCTGATACAACGTAAACTGCCAACAATTAACTGTCAATATTTTCATGTTTGACGATTTTGCTAAAGCAACTTGTTTTACGTACCTAAACATTTTCATTTTATTTAAAATTTTAATTTTTTTCTAAGATTTTGTCAAACAAAACGATGTCCCATTTAACACATGTTCCCATTAAAAAAAATCAAGTAGGCTTTGCATTTTGAAAATTTATGGATCAAAAAAATTTTTAAAGATGTAAAAAAGTAGTTTTTATTGAGTCTCTAAAATTTCAGGATTCTAGCTCAAATCGTTTTAGCACGACGGACCCGCCTCCATACATAATCGCAACCTGTATAATTAGATACAGGTGACGGATATCTAATCACGTAATACTATTTTAAGAGATTTAAGAATTATGTATTATAAAATATAAAAATTATTATAATTGGTAGAGAATCCATCCACATCATTTATTCACTATGTAATATTTAGAACATTTCTTAATAATATATTTTCCAATTTGTGTATTTTCATAATTTTCTCATTTTCACATTCTTTCGTATTCTCATTCACTGACTGTTTCATCGATAAATTTGTGTGTAATTTTTCCTAAGGAATCTTAACTGATATATTGGGGTCACAGGTGACCCTAAGCGCACAAAACTCTATGCAGCAATGTTATTATTGGTAAAACCGCCTTGTACATACTGGTAGCTGCATCTTTCCGTATTGTTTAGTTGGTGCCTGAAGCGCTTATGTATTGTGTCAAGATACCACTACGTCACTAGTTTGAAACGAAACATGGCCCGTAAATTCTTAACCGATGAAGAATTGGAAGACATATTAAAGAATAACAGTGATTTATATGGTGTACCGGTGTTAGCAGAGTTTGTAGAAAGTGATGACGATATATCTGACGCAGAAAGCGAACATACCGACCTTGACACAAACTCAGAAAAAAGCGATTCAGAAGAAGAATTGCAAACAAACGACCTCGTATTACCAATGACCAAGAAAATCTAGACGAAGGCACTGACTGAGTAACTACCTACTTTTACAAATAAATGAGTTCTACAACTCCACCAAACAGGGGTTGATAGTTTGGACCAAAAGTGCGCAAACTATTCTTGCAATAGAAGATGTCGTAGATGGCCTCTAACAATTTTTTATGCAATGCTGAATATTTTACGAGTAAAGTGATTCGTTATCTTGAAAGCAGCTAATCCGGAAAATAGAATTACTCGAAGAACATTCACTATTGCTTTAGGAAAGGTTTTGATAAATCAACATTTGTGGGAGCGACTAATATCAAACCAATATCAAACGACCTAAAATGTCTTATTGAAAGAATTTTGCAAAACTCTCGTCCAGACCGAGAAGTCAATGTACCCCCCCCCCCACACACACACACACAAAGAATGAGATTTTTTGTGTTCACTTTCCCAAGACAGAAAATATGCAACAAAGTACTGCCAATGTAGGAAATCCGTCTGCACGCAACATTTTCTACAGAAGATCGTTTGCAGCTCTTGTAATACAGACGAAATGTAAGCAATATTTTGTTATCGTTATCGGACGTCGCAAGTCTTAAGACTTAAAAGATAGCGTCTCTTTTTTACTAAATTTGTAAACCTTACTTTTAGCATTGTTTCAGATTTTTTTAGTCTTTTTTTCAATTGCATATTTTTATATAATGTCTTCAATAAAACCCAACCTATAACAGTTTCTAATTTTATTTATTTTTTTCATATTTTTTAGTCATTTTAATTTGGGGTCCGTTGTGACTCCAGATGTGTTTGTAAAAAGAAGTATACCAGTTAAGAGGTAACACAGTTGGATACGAAATCAGATAGTCAAAGAGGAATCGAAAGTAAAACCAATCAAAGATGAAGTGGAAAGGCAACAGCTAAGTAGTCTGGGCATCTCAAATTAATGGATGAGGAAGATCTCTAAAAAGTATATGGGAACCAACACTATCACTAAAACTCACTAGGGGAAAGCAACATGATTAATAAAATCTTACAGAAAAAGATGGCAAAGTGCGAAAACACAAGAAGAAATCAGAAAACAGTGGCAAAGATGTTATTCAAGAACAGGAAAATTTAAAAATCCTATACCAAAGAATTGGTAGTTAAAGAGATATGATGTTGCACTACAATAGCGCGGTCAGAAATTTAGCAAAGGCTTAAGTTTATTTTTAGACTTACTAATAAATGGATCTAGGCTACAATCTTATCGATAAGTTTCACAACAAAATTAGGGGCTGGATCCTCTCCGTAATTGAAAATTACAATTTTATGCAATGTAGCAGGTTGGTGCGCCGCTCTAGTACTAGCTTCCAATGGAACTGGTTTTGTGGTAGATATGTGTGATATGGATGTAATTACAATTGAAGATTTTGATAAAGTTATTGAGAGAATAAAGATATGAAGGCAAAGGAAAATACATCTGCCTAAAATCCAAAGAGAATTTGTTAAGGAATGCGAATGAAGGAAATTTTTATTTCGATATGCGAGAGAATAAAATCCGCTTTCAAGAAAAAAGAAACCAAAGTTTAAAGTTTTATTAGAAATTTTGAGAGCTTCAAGCTTAGTACACTTATCAATTCTAAACAGGTATTTGAGGCAGAAAATTAATTATAAAATTCGAAGGAGCTATGGAAAAAAACGAATGTTCTTTTTTTGCATTAAATTTATACTTTTTGTTTTGTTTTGTTATTCTGTAATATCTCTCTCTTTTCCTTGTTATCATCATTGGAAAACATTAATAATCACTGTGTGGTAACGGTAAGATTGATCCTTAATATTATTGTACCACGAATATATTTACTACCCACAAGGTATAATACCAATATGCTTTTTATTTGTTTTATAACCTCAGGGTTTAAAACATTAAATTTGCTGTCTACGTGTTTGTTATTCTTATTTTCATACAATCACAATTAAAAACTAGATAACTGAGAACACGTTTGCTGAGGTGGTTTTCTTTCGACGAAAGTAATTCTTGGAGGAAATCATTAAAAAGCGGAGCTCGACAATAATAAACTAAGAAACCATTTATAGTTTGCGGAAGTTGTGTAAGTTGACGGGAAATTTAATTTTTGCCAGACTCGGCGTCTTCAAAATAGATTAGCGTGGATTAAAAATACTTTCCAAGAATAATAGTGCCGTGTGGGTTATCTGCTTGCGACTATGCCTGGAAATACTAACAATTAACGTTGCCCCGAAGTCGCTGCACAACTGTACGGTATTAATGTAAATTTGCTCATATGAAACAAGGATTAAAACTATGGGAATGAGCACGGTTATGATTTTCATTTAATATTAAACTGAAAATTGGTTTTTCTGACGTCTGTGGTACAAGAGAGTCATATTACTACTACTACTATTACTACAATATAAAACTAGCAAAAAGAGCATCATATTATAAATTCTAATTCCTAAAAATGACCAATATTGTCAAACTGAAATAATCAATGACGTAACGTAGAAAAACTTTATATTTATTTTATTGTACCTACATCCGTTAAAAAAAAATCGATTCATCAAATAAATATATAATAATAATAATAATAATAATTGTTTTAATTAAATTAAACATCAAAAATTATTTAAAAAGGTCCAACTTATGCTTTCTTCTGCAACACTGTTTAAACGAACATGTTTCAATAAATCTATCACTTATTAATTAATTCTTTTTTGAGATGACTGAGAACTATTATTCTTATAAAACATAAAATAAAATTATAAAGTACTTCAAAAATACTTACGGATTTCGTTGAAATAGAAAGGAAAATCCCCCGACACGGAACAGTTGAGACGAGATTTTAGAAAGGAAGTCCACCGATTTCTGAATCTGTGGGGACCACCGAGGTCATTTTTACAAACTCTCGCAACTCGAGAATATACCGTCTGAAACAATGAAATAAACTTTTTATTATTTTGAATCAGATTGTTGTGTGTATTTTCTCATTTCTGATATTTCTGATTTATTTATAAAGGGGTTGCATTGCTCTACTGGATAACGAGTATCTAAGGCCTGTATCTGAAAGACATTTTTCATATTTCTTTCTCCTACAAGCGTCGATATTAATACGATATTCTCAACAAGGGCAATCTTGTCGTCTCTCACCACTTCGAGCGTCCTTCTTGTTCTTGCATCATTTTCCAAGGATTCCCGCCTAATGTTAAACTTTTTCTTCAAGGCATCAAAGATCGGCTGGATGGGGCGTACGAGGAAGATTAACCGTCTTCTTCTGTGCCAAAAAATTGGGCAAAACGGTTTCAAATGGGACAGTAATCACTGTAAGATGATGCAAGAACAGGAAGGACGGGGGAAGTGGTGACGGACGAAACGATTGCCCCTTGTTGTATCATATTAAGAGATCTACGCTTGAAGGTGAAGGAAATATTAAAAAGTCGGGGCTATCATATACAAGAGTTCGTCGAATCCTCTACGATCATTTAGGCATGAATAAAGTTAGTGTGAGCAACATCTCTCAGTAGTTCAGAGCCAGCGTCGTTTTTGAAGCTCTGTGGGGAAACCACTGTGGACAACTGTCTCAGGAGATCAGACTGTGGTTCTCTACTATCATTTTTCCAAAAGGGTGTCGATAGAATGGAGGCGAAAAGAAAATTCAGAGTCTGTCAGTCGATAAAAAAGGTGATGGCTACGATTTTTTGGGATTGTGAGACTTTAAGACTTAAAGAACGCAACATCACAGTCAAAGGGGATTATTATGCAGCACAAATTACGACAAAATATTCGGAAGAAAAGACGTGGGGAACTGAACTGAAGTGTGCATTTGCTGCACGACAGTGCACTCATGCAGACTGCTGCGCAACCCGCAACTCGTGACTACGGTTTCGAACAAATCGATCACTCTCCAGATTTGGTCCACAGTGACCTGTTTGGAAATTTGAAAATGTACCTTCAAGGGCGCCAATTTAGTGAAGAGGTGAAGGCTGCAGTTATGGCACATTTTGAAGACAAACCGAAGCAATATTTTTTTAGGGGTATTGGGATTGTTGCTGAAACGATGTAATAAGTGTAATTACGTCAGGGAGGACTATACAGTGTGGTGATAAAGTTTGGAACAAAATTCATAAAAGCGTTCTATAATGTTTTTAAGAAAATCGCTCGGACAGGTCAATTTTTGTTTTTGAAATGCCGTCTTCTGACGTTAATTTTTTGGAATGACGTCATTTGTTTTTGCTTAATGACGTCATCATATATTTTTTTAAATGACAACCCCCACTTTTTTCTTCTGTTTTTAATAGACCTTCTTACTACTTAAACGGTGATATAAAAAAATTGGTACCTTACATCACAATTTTTTTGAATAAATGACACATTAAAATTTTTAAACAAAATTTTTAAACAAAAATTTTAATTTTTGAAGAAAAAATTTTATTTTTTTCAGAAAAGTTCTTATGTAAAGAATTAATTCGGTAATTACCACTTAAACATCAAGGAGGTCTATCAAAAGCAAAAGAAAAAAATAAGAGGTGTCATTTAAAAAAATCGATAATGACGTCATTGCACCTTAACCTTCACTCTTCGTCTTAGATACATAAATTACTGTTATTTGCTTTAATTTAGAATGTTTACGATTGTTATTTTTACTAAATTATAACCACTGACGATCTGAAGTAAATGTGTCATTTATTCAAAAAAATTGTTATGTGAGGTACCAATTTTTGTACATCACCGTTTAAGTAGTAAGAAGGTCTATTAAAAACCTAAGAAAAAAGTGGGGGCTGTAATTTAAAAAAAAATATGATGACATCATTGTGCAAAAACAAATGACGTCATTCCAAAAAAATTAACGTCAGAAGACGGAATTTTAAAAACAAAAATTGACCTGTCCGAGCGATTTTCTTAAAAACATTATAAAACGCTTTTATGAATATTGTTCCAAACTTTATCACCACACTGTATATAACACACCGGTGTTTACACCGGAAATAAAATGAAGTAACTAACGCTCACACATTATCTATGTTTTGATAGCGAGCAAAATAATTTGAGGGAGGAGAAAATAAATCTCAAAAACATACGAGATACGGAAACAGAAAATGCGAGCAATTTTTATTGCCAGTCCGCGGTCGCTCTCACATTCATACAAAGCTTTACCGCATGGTAGATATTCTTGATGATTTTATTTTAAAAATTACTATTTTTATGGATGACGAGAGTCATCATTATACGAGGTAAATCGTGGTCGTTTATCAAACGAGTTTTTCTGTTATTGCGGATATTTATTTTATGGATGTATCAACGTCACGCAGGTACATAGTAAATGTGGTCTAAATGATTATTTTTAAATGCGGCAATTATTTGACTACAAAACATGGACATTTTTGGATATTATATGTTTGACTATTATCTAGAATGCACTTGCGTGGCGTAGTTTATAGCTTTGTTTTTCTTCCACCGTGGATCGTTCAATACCGTTCAAAAATGGTCTAAAATTCTAATTCTTCGAACTGTATTTGTATTTGAACGTATAGTCCGGTGTTTTTCTTCTAATTCCAAACCGGTACAATACTTGTTCAATCTGTTCTTGCAAAGTAGCAAATACAAAAAATTGGCACATGCGCATTTTGAAAATATAACAAGCGGGGGAATTTCGTGTGTTGTCAGTACTGGGCATGTTAGCATCATATAAAAATAGTTAATATGTATTTACTAATTAAATATGAATGTAATATTTTGTTACGTAAATTAAGAAAAACCCCTATATTATTTAAAATGCATCTTACTCA
>JAFFZR010009627.1:0-17931 GCA_018397195.1 Lethrus apterus | reverse complement strand
TTTTGTCTTAACGAGCTGTTTAATTTCCTCGTTCCACCAGCTTGTTCTTTTCTTGCTTCCTCCTGTTATTGTAATTCCACAGGCTTTACTTGCCGAGTATTTCAGTATCTCTTTAAATATTTTCCATTTTACTTCTAGCGCTCCTTTTTGTATTTCATCTTGCCTTTTATTTATCTCTTCTCGCTTTCTTATTGATGATAAATTTCGCGCGAGGGTTTCTTGTAGTAATGATGGAAGTGTTTTACGCGTAACACGAAATGTACGAAGTATTACAATTATTTATTATAGAATACAATGAGCTAGACCAGGGGTGAGCAACCTTTTTGTAACATGGGCCAGAATAAATTTTACGTCTTTTCCGCGGCCCGTAGTAGTTAATTGTCACCTTCTTGTGACCTATAATTTTTTAGTCTGCAAATATAAAATAAATAAAAAAAATGTTAAAATTAGTACTAAATTATGAACATACATGTTGCTATGTTCGTTTATAATCAATTTAAAGTAAAGAATTACAATGGGGGGGGGGCAACCCCCGCGGGCCGGGGGTTGCCCACCGTTGCTCCAGGCAATCCCGAATAATACGGGTAAATCCGGAAAACTCCTGGCAAAATCCGGCAAAATCCGCAAAACTCCGGGCAAAATATGGGAAAATCCGGGAAAACTACTGGCAACGTCCGGGAAACTCCGGGCAAAAGCCTGGGAAACTCCGGGAAAAATCCTAGAAACGTCCGGGAAAACTCCGGACAAAGTCCGGGCAATTCCGGACAACGTTCGGGAAACTCCTGACAAAGCCCGGGGAAACTTCGGATAAAGTCCGCATAATTCCTGGCAAAGTTCGGGTAATTCCGGTTACACTCCGGGGAAACTCCGGGCGAAGCGCGGGTAATTCCGGGAAACTCCGGGCAAAAGCCGGGAAACTTCGGGCAAAATCCGGGAGTGTTGGCAACCGTAGCAAAAGTAGTTCCCGTTATCAAAAAATTAATACATCGGTAGTTATCGTCCAATATCCAATTAATCAGTGTTTTCAAATTTTAAGATCAGGGGTGGGCAACCTTTTTTATAATATGGGCCAGATTAAATTTTACGTTTTCTCCGCGGGCCGTAGTTAATTATAGGTTAAAAAATTATGAAGACACCTTCTTGTGACCTATAATTTTTTAGTCTACAAATACCTACGAAATAAATAAAAAAGTTTGCGTTTGCGAACTCGACGCGAAAAAGCGCAAAATTAATAATTGTCTGGTCGTGACATCGGTTGTTACCGCGTAAAATATCATCGGCGACAAATTATTTCGAAAGAATTGAAAAGCGGGTCGCGACCGCAAAAAAAAACAACGCCCCCTGATTTTGACGTAAATTGCGGTCATTATTTAAAATAAACAGTTACCGTTGTGATAATCAATTTCAATCAAAGCGGGCGGATGAGTGTGTGTGGGGGGAACCAAGTTTTTAAATCTGTCGCCGGCGGTGCATTTATCAGAATTAGTCGGGAAAGCCGCCGCGTCGCGCCAGACCGAACCGTCCGAGCTTTCACTGCTACCACCATTCCACGATAATAAATTGAGTTTTCGACTTGCGTGTGATTAATTTTCCACTCGGTGCGATTGTAATTATTCGAAATGCGTAAATGGGCACAGGGTCGTTTGAATTCGCTTGCATGCGATCGTGTTTTACTTTATGTTTTGTAGAAAATACGTCGGAACAAAACAAAACCGATTTTGGGTAAAAGATAACAAATTATGTACAATTCATTCTATTGAAGCGAAGCTTTGATAAGTTCATCTGTACGGGTGTAACGCACGCGGAAGATATACGAGATAGAATAGAAACAACAATTACTTCACACAACAGTGGCAGGACGGGCGTTACCTTTTATTCTTTTCAAAGTCTTATGTCGGCGTTGGGATTTGTCGTCGGACACACTTGGAATAAATGATTGTATGCGTTCGGTCATTTCACAAATTTTCTATTTCTGTTTTAATAAAAGAAAAGTCAAATTTTTGGAAAATCAAAAGAAAATTGAACACAGAAAAATTTTTAAAAAATAAAAAATAAAATAAATACTCCAATGAAAAAAATTCATATAATTACTATTTCAAATTGATTAAAAGAAGAAAATCTAAATTGATTTTTAAAGTTTTTTATTTTCTTTTTCAGAAAATTTTCTGTTACATATTTTCTTCGATTCAAACTCATTATGATAAAATTTGCCAGAAAATCGAATTTCTTTGTTAATTATTTTAATTTCTTGTTATTTTTGAGATGTTTATATTTTTTTTTCAAGGAAAGCCCAAAATTTGATATCTTTGACAATCACTGAAATTAAAAAAAAAACCAATTGAAGAATTTTCCAGAAAAGCGAACTTCTTTGTTAATTATTTTTAATTTCTTGTTAATTTTGTGATATTTATCTTTTTTTTTTAAAAAGGAATGCCCAAAATTTGATATCTGTGACAGTCATTGAATTTAAAAGAAAAAACAATTGAAGAACGAAAAAATAATAATAATTATGTTTTTCTTTTCATGGAAAATGATTCTTGAATTTTTTAAATTTTCATTCTTTAGTTTTTGTATCAGGATATTAACTATTTAGTTTTTAGGAATGTTTTTCTATTTCCTTGTTTGTGACTCAGACTTATGAATTTGCCACAATTTCATTTTTGTAAAAAACGAACTTTCTGATTCAAGTTCTTGGTCGGGTTCTGCTTCTACTTGAAGTCGATAAGAAATAGACTTCTTCAAAATTTCTGAATTTGGAAATTTACTAAGAAAATTGAAGAATAAAAATGTGTGTATGGAAACTTTTACGAAAAAAGAAATTAAAAAAATAGATCAGTTGGGTTGGATTATGCTTTTGCTTAACATAACAAAAAAAAAAAATACAAAAAATGAAAATTTAAACAAAAGAAAATAATTTTTTGAAAATTATTGAAAGTTGCCATCGAATCTAATTTAATCAAAGTGTAAAAAATAAAAGAAACTGGATTTCCTTCTGCCGGAAATGGAAATAAAAATTAGAAAAATTAATTGAAACAAAAGAAAACTATCAAAATTTGTGATTAGACGAGTTTTTTTTTAAGATTCTTAGGTTACGTTTAGGTCCACTTTATCTTGAACAGAAAAGAACATTTTTTAATTTGGAAAAACTTGGAAAATTACAAAAAATGTTTGATGGATCAAATTTTGTGTATTTGGGAAAATTTCTTGGTGAAGTAAATTGAAGATTAAAATTTGTGTTTTGGGAAAAACGTACAGGGAAGGAAAATTGAAACAAAGGAAAACAGTTCCAAAACTTTTGTTTTAAATTAAAAAATGAAGCAATATTTTTGAATTGCGTCTTGGGTTGGGTTGTAGTTTGAAGTGTAAAGTCTTAAAGCCTTAAAAAAACAAATTTACCAAATTCTAAGGATAAAAAATTGAAGCCAGAAAGGTACAACTGTGCAAGTAACTTTTGTATAAATAATTTGTTTAAACCTCATCCATTTGCAATGTCAACCATCACAGCAAAGATGGATCACAGAGTTTCTTTGTTTAGTTTGAAATGTTGGTAATCACTGGTATTGTTGCTATAGGTCAAGGAACGTTGAAATTTATAACGCCAACTTGACAGACGACGATTGTTTTACGTCGCCATTGGGATTTATCGGCCGGGCGTACTCGCCACGGAAGTCGACCAAATTTAAGTATTGATTTTTTAAACATATTGTTAAACAAATTGTCATACTGACATTTTTGGACAATAAAATAACTTATTTTCAAAAATAAAGATTAATTCCAACAATAAATAAAAATTTGACGACTTAAAACAAAGCAACGCCGACATAAGACCACCGCGCTGAGTCAGTAAAGATCCTATTGGCGTCTTTATTCCTGCTATTGTGGGAGTAAATTTTTTCCAAACTTACAATAGATTTTCAAACAACGTACGATAACGCGTGAGATCATCATGGTAATGGAGCCGCAGTAATACTTCCTGAAAGTTTTTCCATTCGCCCCGAAAATGGCCTGAAAAAGTTTCGCGGTTGCACGATTTTATGTAATGTGACCGAGGGCCTCACGTGTGGAAGTTTGTGTTATTGAATTTGTGAGCCAGAGTCGTGTGACGACGGTGTTTCATCCTCGTCGTCCTTTATTAATAAAGTTGGAAGTTACGAGAAACTTAAGAGTACCGACTGTTCGAAAAATTACGTTTCTTAAGAATAAAAATGCATAAAATTGCGTTCGTTGATTTTTCGTTGGTAATTTTTTATTGACCCGTCGTGTAGGAGCAACTGCCATCTGGGATTTCAATATTTTCCGGGTACTTCCGGTACGTAGAATTGTTCATGCAAACACAACTCAAAATCAAATTTTTCAAAATTATTTGAAAAGAACGTGAAGAAAATATGCGAAAAACACAATTTTAAATGTTGGAGTCGTTGAGTTATATCTTTTTCTATTGTACTTATTGTACTCATTTTTCCAAAATTCTTATCAGATAAAAAAAAATAACCAAACAAAACGTAGTTCGTCATCTTTTATGTATTGTTTATATTTTCTAGTTCTCGTCAGATTTTCTCTATAATTTCCTCAACAAGCCTTTTCTTCTTTAAAATTCCCATCAGTTGATGAAATAAGCCAAGAATCATTTTGTTCTTATTGTTCTTGTCTTCTTAACTCGCATTATCAGTATGTGTTGGCTCGATTTAGACCACCCCCACTATTCCTCCTTTAAGCCCCGCCCCCTTTTGTGACGTCACGACCGCGTAAGCTTTGAACAGCTTTTGATCTGCGTAGTTCAGCTTTATTTTAAAGCTGTTAAAAAGCTTTTCAAGAATTGTTCAAAGCTGATCAATGCAGATCAAAAGCTGTTGAAAGCTGTTTCAAAGCTTACGCGCGTGTGAATTTCTGAATTTGGAAATTATTAAGAAAATTGAAGAATAAAAATGTGTTTATGAAAAATGAAATTTAAAAAGAAAACAGTTGGTTTGAATTACGCTTCTGCTTAACATAACAAAAAAATGTAAAAAATGAAAATTTAAACAAACGAAAATTATTTTTTGAAAATTATTGAAAGTTGCCATTGAATCTAATTTAATCAAAGTGTAAAAAGATGAAAGAAAATGGCTTTCGTTTTGCCGAAAATGGAAATAAAAATTAAAAAAAAAAAATAAATTGAAACAAAAGAAAACTATCAAAATTTGTGATTAGACGAGTTTTTTAAGACTCGTAGGTTACGTTTTAGGCTCTCTTTATCTTGAGCAGAAAGGAACATTTTTTAATTTGGAAAAATATAGGAAAATTACAAAAAAATTCGATGCATGGATCAAAATTTATTAATTTGCGAAAACTCCTTGGTGAGGTAAATTTAAGATCGAAATTTGTGTTTTGGGAAAAACGTATAGGGAAGGAAAATTGAAACAAAAGAAGACAGTTCTTTTGTTTTAAAATAAAAAATGAAGCCTCCTCCTTTAAGCCCCGCCCCCTTTTGTGACGTCACGACCGCGTAAGCTTTGAACAGCTTTGATCTGCGTAGTTCAGCTTTATTTCAAAGCTGTTCAAAAGCTTTCAAGAATTGTTCAAAGCCGATCAATGCTGATCAATAGCTGTTGAAAGCGGTTCACCGCCTTAAAAACTTTTGTGTTTCGCGACGTCACAAAAGGGGGCGGTGCTTAAAGGACAAATGGGATCTAAATTGACCCATTACCTTCTATCATTTTTTTGTGTTTTTGTCTTCTTCAATTCCTTAACAACTTTCTTCGCAATTTTGACCTAATTAGCTCCTTATTTTTTTACTTTTTTGTTGTTTTGTAATTGTTTTAGTTAAGTTTTCTTTGGCGTTTTTTTTAAATGTGTTCCCCATCTAAATTTACTGATCCATTTTCCTCTTTTACCTTCATAATGTGTATCTTCGCTTTTCATCGTCGTTTCAAGATTCATTTTCTTCTTCGTCAAAAAATTTTCTTCAACTTTGATTTTTTTAAAAAAGGCAAGCAGCAACTTGTCTATTGGTTTATTTCTCATTTTCCTCTTCAAAATTCTTATCTAACGAAGCGACGAAGAACATTCATACTTGGACATTAATTTTTCTTAACATTGTTGATAGTTTTCTTAAATTTTTCTTCACCGTTTAATAAATAAATAATAATAATAGTAATGATTTTTTGTGTAGTTCAAGCCATAAAAGTCAAGTCTGTTTATATTAAAATCGAACGGATAAGACACGAAATCCGTAATCTCCATCGTCAGTCGTCAATTTGACGCGACCGTAATTATTTCCGATGCACGTCGCCGTCATCGCCGTCGTCGTCGTCGTCGTCCATTAAAGCTCTTTGTCTTTCTCGAATCGTTAACTACGTTTTAGCAACCAGCTGCACGAAGGGCCATCCCTCATCACTATCACTTAATAACCGGCGAGAGTATCGCTCCGGTCTGAAAAATGACTTCGTCGGGTCGTTCCTGCTTAAATTTGGGAGCGTCGCGTCGCGACGATATTGCCTACGAAAGGCGTCGTCTATCCGATGTTTACCGTGCATAATGAACGCGAAGCAAATGTACCGTGCATGGAGGGCGCATTCGTCGGAACGGAATTTTCATATCCGGTTTATCGTCCATGCGACACATTGTAATTTACGAGACCAACCAAGGTATATTTTAACTTTTTTTTTTAATATGTCGCGTCAATCGACTGCGATTTATTCTCAAAATCATAAAACATCCGCAATTATTGGTTGGGAATTAATTATGGTAAATGCAACTGGTTAATGGTAATTTTTCTTGTTACCGGTTGGAATCGATGCCAAAAGGGCCGACCGTTTGAATTTCGAATGTTTCGGTCGCGTTCGGTGAATTGTAATCGGAACGTAATTAATCAGTTCGTTAATTAGTAGATGGAAAAGGGTTGTTTAAAATTAATGGGAAAATATCGTTATTTGGACGAGATGTCGCAATTGCAAAATAATAAACGGAATGGTTGTGTGTGTGTTCGGTAATTTTCGAAATCTTCAATTTATTTACCTAGAATCTAGGTAAACAAATTCCTTCCTATCTAGGACTTAGATTAAGTCCAGAAGCCTCGGAAGAAGAGTTATCAAGTTATAGAAATTTGATCTTTTAAAAGTTCATAATCACTGGTTTTGTTGCGATAGGTCAAGGAACGTCGAAATTTACGCTATAGCGATACAACTCGAAAAATAATGACGCAACTCGAAAAATAACGATACAATTCAAAAAATAACAACAGAACTCAAACAAATAATGATATAAAAAGAGTAAACAACAATACTATCATTCCAGCTATTTTTAACGAGTTGCAGCTTTTGAAGCTCAAGTAACAATACAACGTAATTGTGATCGATTGGGTTGTTCAGTGAAAACTCTCAGGTCAATGACACTAATCTGACCCATTTATTCATCGTTGTACGCTAGATTGAATGATCGATTATTTTCAAATAACTTTTTGGGATATCATGTTATCTAACATCACTTTTTGCAGATTAGTAGCATATTTTTTAAATTACCCGCCATACTAATGGTCACGTGACATGTGACAAAACGAATTTATGGGTTTGTGGACATGCCGAACCTATCCCCCAAGACGAATTTTACTTTATTTCAATAATAAAAAAATTCCCCATATGTTGCAACATTTATGACGGACACTGTATAATACGTATATATGTAATATATAAAAACAATATGAAAAAAAATTTGCAACGAAATTTGTTAGGAACGTAACAAATTGAAATTGTAGAAACAAACTATTAATATTTTTTATTCTTTGGAAAGAAAAAACATTTTTGAAGGAAAAACTACACACCAAAAGGTAGAAAAAAATATCATTAAATCAACTAAAGGAGGGGCACAAAAAAAAACAAAAATGTCAAAAAATATACTAACAATACGTGTAAAAAAACGCAAAAATTTCAAATTATCAAAACAAATTTAGTTGAAAATATTGAAAACAAAAAAATAAACAATATCATATGATTGTCAAATTGTCAAAAAATAAAAACGCCGTCACTAATACGAGGAACTTCAGTGAGAAAACAACAGAAATTCAAAATAAAACCAAAATTGTATAAACTGAAAAAAAAAAATAAATAAAAACTTAATCCTCCCAAAAAGGCTAAAAATGTAAAAAATCGAGAAGTTTTCAAAAAATCTAAAAAACAAAGCAAAATTTATTTATTTATTTATTTTATTATTTTTTTTTTTTTTGATTAGAAGGTTTTTACGATCGTTCCTGGAAATTTAAATAATATAGAAATATGGAAAACTAAAATATCAAGAGATTCAACAAAAAAAAAGGAAAATTGCTACAATATACATATTCTCATTTTTAAAGATATTTCAAGAAGATAAAAGAAGATAAATTGTTTTCGAAATGAGTTTGACGAAAACTAACTTTTTGAGTTTACAGATTTTGGCTTGGAAACTAAAAAAAAAAAAATTTCTAATATTTTTAAAAGTCCTCCGAGCCGTTTTCACGGACTTACTTTTTCATAGGTTCGCATCCCGTCAAGTCTTTGTGACGAGTCGCCTTTCCAAAAAGATTTAATGTTTGAAGTGTAGAAGAGACACAGAAATCAAATATCATATTTTTTTTATTCTCTCACTCTCTCACTCGCTCGCTTTCTCAGTATATATATATATATATATATATAAATAAAGAAAAAAATTTAAAAAACAAAAATCAGTTTTCCATTATGATGGTTTTCAGCATTAAAAAAACATTCCACGATTATTTTTCTTTATAAAAAAAATATGTATAAAAGCGCCAGCATCAATTTAGAATTGATAAAAACTGAACTTTTCTTTTAATTCAACAAGATAAATAAGGATATTTTTTATGATTTTTTTTTACTTCAAACGAAATAACTTTTCCGTTTTCATAAACTTAAACACGCCGCGCTCATTTTTATTATTATTAAATTTTTTTAATGTAAATTTATTTATTAAACTTCGGCATGGAGCCCTAAGCATACACTTTTCTTCATCGTCGACGAAATTAATTACATTTTATTAAGTCTGCGCTATGTTCACGGTGTTTTCCTTATTAACTTCGAAATTAAATTATGATGCTCGCCATGTTTATATTAAAAATATTGGATTTTCCTCGCTTAAAATTTGAAATTAGTTACGTCTTGATAAAAAAAAATAATGCACAACAAGTTATACGTGATTCGCGATTCTATTTGAAAATAAAAATAAACTGAATTAATTTCTGTTGCCCTTACGACCCTTTTATAATTTTCTTATAATAAAAATCTACTGGTCTTCTAGCAATGTATTTTTTTTGCTGAAGATTTTTGAATGGTGGTAACGAATGGTCTTTTTTATATACAAGTCCTCCGAGCCGTTTTCACGGAAACAGTCTTATCTACTTTTTCATGGGTTCGCATCTCGTCTATGTGACCAATTTCCGTAGGTATCCTTTGCTACAAAAGGCGCTAAAAATTAACAATAATCTACAACAAAATCTACGCCATTCCATAGCGATTGCCTTGACACTTAGTGTCTGCGATAAAATGAGTGGTGTTGTACTTTTCTAATAATATAAATCTATTGGTCTCCTAGTAATTTCTTCTTTTCTGAGGATTTTCGAATGATGGAACTAATTTCATTTTTTATCTACGCGTCCTCCGAGCCGTTTTCGAAAAACTGGACTAATTTTCCCTTTAATGGGTTCGTATCCTATAACGTCTTTGTTGTAATTTTCCTTGGTTGTTCAAATGAAAAATACCTTTCGAATTTTGAATTTTGTAAATTAATAGATATTCCAAATGTCACACATTTTTTAAAAAAATGTCCTATTTCTGTCCAATAATACAGGACATTTACGTGTGCTTACGTACATTTTTAATATTTTCTTTTACATTGGTGACGTAAACATTAAATTACATGCAGCTTCGCCATTGATAGATCCCCTATCCGTTCCTTCTCCAATCATATTCCATTATTAGTGCAAAACACGATAACGTCGGACCTTCGACCTCTGTGGAAATATTTTGATTGCACGTCGGGTTAACGCGTCATATGGACAAAGTCGAAGCGGCAATTACCGAGCTCGGGGAATATTGTTACCGTGCCCCATCCAAAATCCACTTGGCTGGGTAATTGGTTCTTAATCAAGCGAATTTGCTTGCGCCCGAAACCCCGCAGCCCCATCGTTGGAAATTACGACGCGAAACCCTCGTATTGACTTCGAACCGAACAAACCGCAATTAACTGACGGAATATTACCCTAAGAGTCTTTTGAATGGAACGAGGATACGCAGTATCGGATTTCGTAGTGTTGAGATTATGATTTTTTATTGTTCAAAAAAAAAAAAAAAAGAAGAAATATACGTAAAGTAACAAAACAATAAATCAACAACTAATCAAACGATGATTTGTGAATGAGGAGGACGAAATATCCCTTGCTGGATCGTTGATAATAGTAAACATATCATAAAGGTGAAAATAAAACCGCCGATTTTGCGGATTTAAATTATTTCTGTGACCTATCACGTGTTATTTATTTATTTATTTTTTAATTCCTATGCTCCAATATCCTATGTGTCAGCGTGCGACAACTTTCGAATTACAATCAGCGACGGCAATAAACTTCGTCTAGTTGTAATTTAACGTTTAGCCAGTTAATTTTATTGTGTTTGTTAATGGCAGTTAAACGCGTAACGCCGGCAATAAAGGAGTAATGCGCGCGATATTAATTCGCATATCCTTCCGAACGAGCGGCCAAATCTTGCGTGCGGCGAATTTTTGAATTATGCGGGACCGAACGGGCAGGTTTCATTGCGGAATTCACGCGATCGATGTATTAGCAAGTTAAAACAATTTTTCATTATTATTTTTGCGTATGAGTTATTAGAATGTAGCGTTCTCAATGTAAGTTTATAATATAAATAATCTATATTATAGATTTGCGTTATTATAAAATTTCGAAAGTACCCATTTTATTACCAACGAATTTGTGATTATTATTATCATTTTTAGCGTTTTTTATGGCAAAAGATACTTAAGGAGACTTACCACAAAGACTTGATCGGACACGAACCCATGAAAAAGTTGATAAGACTACTATTGTGTAAACGGCTCGGAGGACTTGTATATAAAAAGGGTCATTCGTTAATTCTGTTCAAAGATTCTCAGCAAAAAATCAGATGGCTAGGCCTTTTTGTATTTTCCGCTTATTAATATAGCAAAGAAATAAATAAACACAAAAATTCAAAATTTTAAATCAGGACCATAAATTATATTAACATTGATTGATTTTGGTTGAAACAATCTTAACTTATACAGTCCAAATTTTTGTGTTGCTACAAATTAATTTAATCCGATAAAAACTAGAGAATTAAAATCAAGATGACCTTATTTTCACGAAGAAAACTTTTTGTTTTAATGAATGTTTGATTTCGATTGAGTCACGTGCTACAACGTGAATTTAATTCAACCATTACCAATGTTAAAAATTTTTTTTTAAATTGAATTGTCCTGTAAAATACATTATTGGACAGAAAGATTTCTGTCGTTTATAACAATTTTTCTATTTGGAATATCCGTTAAACTATCATTGAAAGCTCTTTAAAAAAATAAAAATAAAAAAATGGAATGTACTTTCTAATTGAATTGACCTGTTTATGACAAAGTGTGCACAAGGAAACCATAAAAACACCTTGACCGGATACGAACCCATGACAAGTTCACTTATTAGAAAATGGCTCGGAGGACTTGTAGATAAAACAAGATCGTTTGTATCCACCATTCAAAAATCTTTAGCAAAGAAGAAACGAATGGAAGGCCAATAGACTAGTGATTGTTTTCACTAACAAACATTTTTTTTTTTAAATGAATCTTTGATTTAGGTTGAGTCACGTGCTCCAACGTGAATTTAAATCAACCATTACCAATGTTAAAAAAAATTATTTAAAATTGAATTGAAAATACATTATTGGGCAGAAAGGTTTCTGTCGTTTATAACAGTTTCCGTATTTGGCATATTCGTTGAAATTTCAGTGAAAGCTCTTTAAAAAAATTAAAATTAAAGAAAATTGAATGTGAATGAACAAGGAAACCACAAAAACACCTCGATCGGGTACGAAACCATGAAAAGGAAGACAAGTTCATTCAATGGAAAATGGCTCGGAGGACTTGTAAATAAAACAATATCGTTTGTATCCACCATTCAAAAGTCTTCAGCAAAGAAGAGACGAATAGAAGGCCAGTAGACTAGTGATTGTTTTCACTAACAAACATTTTTTTTTTTAATGAATCTTTGATTTAGGTTGAGTCACGTGCTCCAACGTGAATTTAAATCGACCATTACCAATGTTAATTTTTTTTTAAATTGAATTGTCCTGTAAAATACATTATTGGACAGAAAGATTTCTATCGTTTATAACAATTTCTGTATTTGGCATAATCGTTGAAATCTCAGGGAAAGCTCTTAAAAACATTAAAATAAAAAAAATTGAATGTACTTTCTAATAGAATTTATGACACAAGAAAACCACAAAAACACCTCGACCGGGTACGATCCCACGAAAAGGAAGACAAGTTCACTCATTGGAAAATGGCTCGGAGGACTTGTAAATAAAACAAGATCGTTTGTATCCACCATTCAAAAATCTTCAGCAAAGAAGAGGCGAGTAGAAGGCCAATAGACTTGTGTTATTGAAAAAATAATAAAGCTCCCCATTTCACTGAAAAAAACCATTAAAATTAATTGATCCTGGATATGTTATCCTCCAGCATTTTCATAAGAAATAGAAATTAATTACTGACTTTTTCAACGCAACCCAAGATGACGTGGGTTGTCTAAGCTCCTACTTGGATTACAACAAATTTTATTGTAAAAACAAACAATTTTTATCAAAAATGAATATATTTTTTGACGATTGGTTTAGGCTTGAATCACGTGCTTCAACTTGAATTTTTCGAAATTGGGTGACAATTCATTAAAAATGGCTATACACGACGGCAATTTTACGAAATGTAAGTTTTTTCTACAAAACTGTGCTGTACAGTTGAAGTGCCTTCACCTCGTTCGACGTCAGGCACGTAACTAAAATTCCATACTTTTATATAATTTAATTTGAAAATAAAATTCTTTTGAAAAATCACATTTCTTGTGTGCATTTCAATTATTTCTGCCGGAACACCTTGAAAATTAATCACAAAAAAAAAATCTAAAAAAACTAACACGCAAGGAATCAAACGTGCTCTGCTGATGTAGTGTGTGATGTGATGTAGTGATGTATGTCCAATTGTTTAATTTTTTTATTAGTTGAGTGACGTTGACAGTAATTTCTATTGAAAACGCCCACCAACGTCTGTAATTTGATCAGACGCACATTTTCCACCATTAACATTGTCGTTTTCGTTATCAACGTCGCATCAAAAGCGACACGCGGAACATATCGGAGCGAAAAGCCCCCAAATGAACGTTGAAAATGCGCTATTAGCGGCGACCACCACAAAAAGAATCGATTACTTCGCCATGTTCACCGGAGCGATAAGGCGTTGTTAATGTCCTTGTAGCGTTGAATAATACATGAGCCACTTGATAGACAGAATTCACTAATGATACGTTCGCATATTGAGAACGTGGGCGGCGGTGCATGCCGGTGCAACTGCATTTTGTGAAAAAAAAAAAAAAAAACCGGGCGCGTCCGAATCGGAAAGGAAATTAGAATTTGTTGCCGGTTGACGCGACGTAACGGACGTTTGGAGTGAGAACCGGACGACGTCGGGACCCGGAGGAAATATTTGTGTAAATCATACACAATGGAACAAAAATACGTGCCGTGAAGTAGCAGCGTTAAATTATCGTCTACGCATTTTTTATTTTACAGATAATTTTTGAGACGCAAAAATTGGCGCCCAACATCTGGATCGCTTCCTATAATTCGTGAGATTCAATTTGCATTAGAAAATGGCTCGGAGGACTTGTAGATAAAACAACACCGTTTGTATCCACGATTCAAAAATCTTCAGTAAACAATAGACGAATAGAAGGCCAGTAGATTTGTGTTATTGGAAAAGTAATAAAACTACTTATTTTATTGAAAAAATTATAAAAATGAATTGATCCTGGATATCTTATCCCCCGCATTTTCACAACAAATGGAAATTAATTATTGGCTTGTTATAGCAAAAAATTGGCGCCCAACTTAGGGGTCACTTTCGATAATTCGCGTGTTTAAAACAATTGAATTTTACATCCGTTGTTTCGATTGTTTCGAAGCGGTGGAAAAAATCGTCCGATAGGAAACGGCACGAAAAGTGAAAATTAAAACCGAAGTAATTCGTTCCGATGTATGGGTGAAGTACGGTGGCGAGCACGAAACCTTCGCCTCGTGAGATGGATTAGCCGTAATAAAGCCGGACGGGACGCGTGACCCGACCACCATAAAATAACGAAACGCGTACGAACAAAGGCCCTTAGGTTCAAGCGGGCACGGGGGGCGGTTACCTTTTGTTGTACGTACTCCGTCGACCGAACTGATCGATGAAAATTCACCGAAATTGTGGCAGGTGCGCCCTGAGCTCGGTCGTATTTCCATTTTGTTGCGTTAATTTATGGGGGCACCGGTATGAGGAATGAACCAACAGCCGGGTGCTATTATTCGAAGTTGCATGACTGACAAAATAAAAATTGGGTTATTTGGTTTTCGACGTTGAGATCAACGCAAAAAGTGGAAATAAAATAGCAGTCCATTCAGTGGCGGCTGATTGAAATAGAAAAAGAGGCCATGGTCCAACAACAACTTTTTGTTATACCGGGTGTGCCAATTATCTGGGGTCGGTCTATTACGTCTTACCTGTTCACTTTATTAAAAAATGTTTCAAGTAAAAGTTGTTTGGAGTCAAGTACTCTACACCATAAAATTATTTTAAATTATACAGGGTGTTTATTTTTTCCTGTACGTTATACAACTTTGTTATTTTAAATGGAGCACCCTGTATATCGTCGCATTTTCCGATTCCCCGGTACAAAATAGGGACAGTTCGTACTACAGACTCCATACTAAAATTGAGCGGTTTTCGTGATATTCCACTTTTAGGAAAAAAAATTTAGGTAGTTCTCTTTAAAAATTAATAACGTTTTTATTAACGATTACTTTATAACGAGTCTTTGGCATAATTGTAACAATGCTTCAAGTTAAACGGCCAATACCAAATATCCTCGTTATATTATACAGGATGTTTCAAAATTGAAAATGAATTGTAACATCTTTAAAGGGCTGAAACTCGTTTTTTTTTTTTTTTTTTAAATGGAACACGCCGTATATTTTTATGCCATTTGATTAAGTTTTAAGTTCTTTTTCGATCGCGTATAACGTTCTCTATAGCTAAAGTTAATTCTTTTGGAGTTATAACTCCATTTATTAACCCCACAAGCTAATTAAAAAATATATATTTACAAATTCAATAAACTGTGTGTAGTGGTCGTTGCACCTATGAGACTCCAACTATATTTATCATGGAATCCCATCCAATAAATATAAAAGCTGTTTACGACGAAACGACGAGAAAGATAAAAACCGTCGCCAAGTACGTTATCAAGAGATATGGCTCAATTTTGAATAATGAAAATCGTCAAAAAATCATAGCAACTTTGATAAAATGATGATTTTTGGCGTAAATCAATTGGAATCAATTTTTGTGGAAATAGGCACTTATTTTTTAATATATAATATACGTATCTTGTAACATATAAGAAAAGTGTTGTTAATAGCCTTGTTGATCAAAGCATCTCGTTCAAAATAAAGTTTTCATTCGCAATATAATTAAGAAAAATATGTTCAATTTTGTTCAGTGAAGCCAAAGATTATAATAAAAATCTTGGATATTGACTAGTTAAAAAAAAAAAATCATCATAAAAAATATTAATGTCAGATTTTTGGTTGTAATTGCTTGAAATTATTCTTGTCTTTTACTCGTGAGCTTCATTAAGAAAAAACGCCTAAACGTAATGACATTTTCAATTATAAAAAATGAAATAAAAGACTAGTGTTATTTTATTTATTTAATTTTTTTTAATTTTTCTTTTTCCGCTCCTTTTACTCGTGTTGTTCTTTCGTTTTTTTGGGTCCGTTGAGTTGCATTGTTTTGTTTTTTTTAACTTGAAATAAATTCAATTAGTGCAATTAGTTTTATTAACATTTTATTTATTGTCATTTATTTACAAATTAAATTTTCCAGGATTGGAAATCAACAAAAAAAACCCTAGAATAACGTACATAAGTTGGGTTCGATTGGATTTATTGAATTGGGTTCGGCCAGATTGGATTCTATGGTAATTATGTTTATTTTAATTTTTTTTTGGTTGAAGATGCTTGAAATTATACTTATTTTTTTAATATTTATTTATTGATATTCATTTACTTATTTTATATTAAAACATTTTTGACCTTTCAACCTACGATTACAAGAGTATTCTATGTAAAATTTAACTTTTTATCAATTAGTAAAGAGATATATAGAGGTTCTTTCATAAAAAAATTCTGGTTAATTCGAAAATGCGACTCGCAATTGTTTTTGACATTGTAATCAGCAGAAAAAACTACACATTTTTGATGTATTGATCAACACCGTAGCTTCTCTACTAACAAAGTTATCCCCGGAATACCGGGGATAACTTATATTAATATTAATAAATATCGTCGTAGCTCTTTTGTTTTTCGTTTCTGGGATACAGTAGTATAAGAAAATTTTGTGCAGAATTTGATTTTCTAACGACTGCTATATAAATATACAGGCTGTTCCATTTAAAAAATCTAATTTTCTAAGTTGGCTTTGAAATATGATACGCAATTGTTTTTTTTTTGTGTGGACGATTGCAATCAGCGGAAAAATCACTGCATCTTTGCTAATTGAACCGACTCCAAAAATAACGAAGTTAGCAATAATTCCTCGATGAATTTGAACAACCTGTATATTATCCTCTTAGGGATAAAGTAAAAAAAAAATGTTAATTTAATAAACATGATCTCGCTCACCGAACTTCATCATGTGACAAACTGATGTGCGACTATCGGTTTGCGCCGCAACATCAAGAGTTGTCCGCTACTTGATCGCTCACAGCAGCCGTACTGACGACGGGTTAATCGTTCAGAAACTAACGTTAGTCTGCGGAGGTGAGCGTTTAATGTAATGTCGGGCGTGTGTTTCAAATCTAACTTCATCATGTTGAGCTATGGATTAAAATAGTCATTTTTTTTGTGTCATTCAAGCATTTATGTGAGTTTCCAGTGGAAACGAAGCTTTCCGCACAAAATCGTCTTGGAGGTGCCATAAGGATGGCAAAGTTGATACAGAAATCGATTTTGAAATAATGTCGAAAATTGTCCCTAAAGTACGAAATTCAAAATAAAGTTTTTTTTTCTCAAAAATTTTGTCGTTTTATTAATATTCGTATCCAATGTAATTGTCAAATAGTCAAATTAGTAATTTGATTAAATTACTCCGCCTGCATGACTGTTTGGTGAATTGAGTAGCTCAACGGTTATGTTGCCGGTCCTAAGCCCGGATAAAAGGAAGAAGGTTCTCAGGTCAGGCTAGCTCACTACCTAAGGTAAAAAGTTATATAAGCTCACAGAACCGAAAACTTGCCTCGGAACAGAACTGATCTACCTATGACGACCCACGCGAGAAAAAGGATAAAGATGCGCTTTGCCACTTGGAATGTAAAATCATTTAACAACAAAGATCAAGAAACACTAAAAGAACTAACAGACAATAAAATTGATGTGTGCGCTCTACAAGAAACCAAAAAGAAATGTAGAGGCCAGAAAAAGTACGCAGAATACATAGTAATTTACAGCGGAGTAGAAAAACAGGAGAGGGCAAAAGAAGGGGTTGCCATAGCAATCCACACAAAATACCAAAACTGTATACAGGAGTGTAACTACATATCCTCACGAATACTAGTCGTTAGAATGAAAT
>JAFFZR010009625.1:0-18459 GCA_018397195.1 Lethrus apterus | reverse complement strand
CTAAAAATACGCTAAAAATTTCCGACTTTTTCCGTGGATTTTCCAAAAATTTTCTTTCATACAAACCTTGTCCTGACAATTACGAACACAACAAAAAAAAAATCAGCCAAATCGGTCGAGCCGTTCTCAAGTGATGCTCCGTCGGACATTTTGCAAATTCATTTTTATTAATATAGATTTCTAGTTTCTGAAACTTTTGTAAAACTTCACTGGTCGCCCCTCTTCCCCTCCCGTATACTTTCTTATGAAGAGGAGCGCATTGTTAGTAACCCACGGACGCCAAATATCTTAGAACGGCCCTGTAAAAGAAGCATATACACTTTGATTGAAAGCATCAGATTTAATATTCTTCAAAATACATATCGCCAACCCGAAAATACCCGAAACCCGAAAATACTAGAACAATAAAATTGTGTATCAATCATTATTATGAATGAAGTTAGGGCATTAAAGTTCACGTTCATAACAGTTTTGAGAGCTGTTTTATTTGTATCAGGTTACGACCGCTTTTCCCGCAACACTACAAACGTCAAACATCGAACAATACCCACTGAAAATAGTTAACTAAGAGTAATTAATGCTCCGGGACTGTGGCAGTTTGATAGAAACTTGACAGGTCATGATTGTCACATTTGACGGTTATTTGACAGCACTTGGTGTAGCTACTAACTAGCAACTAGCGTATACTGGCGTCAATTATCGGCAACGTATTCAAATGAGCGCAAGGGCGGAGCGAGAACGTATGCCAATAAAGAAAATTATTTTTTTTTCAATTGAAAATAGGACCGCCGTATTTGCAGATTTGGGTTTAGGCTAAGGTCACCTGAAAAAATTGTGGGCACATTTTAGAGCGACCTGTATTATGTCGAAACCTTCGCTCATTTAACACGATAATATTTTTAGAATAAATGTTATATTTTAAAAAATCATACCACGCTCTGCTAATAGGAAAATTACATAATGACTCTTGGTTGCACAACCAACAAAATTAATTGAATAAATGGCATATACAAATAAATTTATTTTCGCATAGAAAAACCATAGATTCTATAAATTTCTTTAAATATTCTTAGATACGTTTGCATTGTTCAATCCCATACAACGTTTCCATTAAATTTAAATCATTCAAACTTTCAAGTATCTTTTTTCTAAAATTTCCGTTTAATTATTTTTTTTAAATGAAAAAATATTTTAAAAAAATATTCACTACAAAATAACCTTTTCCATCGTAAACTTGGGATTACGAGTTGGCGAATAAAAATTCACGGTCGGAGGGGAGTTTTTCCTGCTTTCTTAAATTAAATTCGTTTCCGCGGAACGAACAAGAAATTTCGAATGAAGTAGGGGTGTAATTCTCACACAGGCAATGGTCCCGAGTTATCCGGTGAAATTACTCTGCAACGGTCCCGGAAACAAGTATTACCAACCGTTCCTTCTGATCCGCAGTCAGTCTGAAACCGCCCGGATCATCAAAAGTAACTACCGTCCGTACAATAAATGTAGGAATAAACACGCGGACTTGAATATATGTTCTACGGTCAGGAAGAAAGTATCGAGTCGAGTGAAAAATGAACGTAATTAATTATTCAAGGATATCTGTGAGGCCTTTGTAGTGGATGTAAAAGGAAGACAATTGTATTGTTGCTATTAAGCTTAACTCAAACAATTATACATAATTTGAAGTCTTTTATAAACGTTTGGACTTTTTGTAACGTACCGCTTTACTTGCTTTCTCTCTTTTCTATTATTAAAGGTTTTATAGTTATTTATTTTGCGTTTCCGAATAACCAGACTTAATTTTCTGAGACAGCTAACATTGAAAACAATACTATTGTAAAATCTACTTCATAAATTGATTTTATAAATATTTAATTTTTAATTAAAGTTTATGAAAAATTCCTTAGTGAATATAATGTCCGCCGTGCGAAGTATTTAATCCAAAGATAAAATGTTTTACAATACATATTTTCTAAGAAAAATACTATGAAAATTTAGTTAGGAAAAATATATTCGACTAAATTTGAAGAATAATCGAAAGTATACAGAAGGATTGTAAACTCAAGAAAATGGACAGAAATTAATTTTTGTGTCTCAACTTGATGCAAACTTAATATACACTATAAAATTAATTAAATATATTTATTTTATAAAACATATCTTCGAACGTCAAAAGTTCATCTTTATGTTCAACGAGGATGGTTTTATTTGACTTTATAAATTAAAAGCAGGCGTAATGAAAAATGTATGAAAGGATATTATAATTCTCTCAGTACGTAATAAAAACTCTGAATTGCTTATAAAAGAAGGACGTAAAATTCATAAACGCGCTTCTGTAAAATCTCCTGGGTATAAAAATGCTCTAAGTAATTATTCTGAAATGATGAAACGGCAGACGAAGCGTACGTATTTTTTTTTTTTTTTTGAAAAAGTTTATTGCATTCTTTAAGTATCTTAAAAATACTGCAGAAAAATATCATTTTCAATCGGATATTTTAATTATGAAACATTTCGAATATTCTCGTATATTATGTGCTTGTGTATATGGATTGATGTACGTTTTTAACTTTTTATTATTTGAATTTTCTGTGAAGGGCTTTGAACATTTCAAATTAAGTTGGTATCGTCTCAATAAAGACTCAGAAGTCTGATTCTTGGTTATAGGTGGATCAGATATTAAAAGTTTTTTCTCTTGAGCTTTCCGCCTTCTTGTGTTTTAAGCTTTGGTTGATATTCCACATATAATAAATTATTACTTTCTCTTTTCCATCACGTACCTCTTGCCTTCTGGATTTCAAGCATGGTGTGTGGTCCCTGGCCACGCTAGTAATTAGACCTCTAAGACATTTTACGTTAGTCCCCAAGCCAGCCGATAATGTCGATGAGCTTGAGAACCTTACCGGTTGAGGTGTCCCTTAACATGGCCATACTCGGCCAGAAGTACATCTTACATTTTTCATGAGCTTCCCATTTCTCTTCATATGCAGCATACCTACTTCCTCACTTCCAAAAAGTATGACTATCTCCTTCCTTCCTTCCCACCTACGTTGTTTTCTTGTTTTCACATATCTTAGGTAAGATCTTACAGACGTAGACTTTTCCAAACCAGGCCCATCTTTAAAGTCAATACGTACCTTATTTATGCATACTTAACCATTTTATCTATTAAATATTTGCAATTTCTTTGATATTTAATTAAAATTGGTTACAAAAACTTAAAAAAAATTTCTTATCAAAAATATCTCCAACGAAGCCTAAAACATTATTTTATTATTCAGGTAAATCTTAAAGAAATATTTTTTTGTCGTTGTAGTATTGATGTTCCTTAATATATGCATTAAGATGATCATAAAATATTACACATTCGCGATTAAATTTCTCCGTGAATGTACGAAATTTTCGCGAATTTAAACGTAGACGATATAAACTTGAGATATTGAGTGTACACCTCTATGTATATGAACCTTTGCACTGGGGTAAGCCGGCCCAGAGGGTCGGTAGGACCAAAAGGGTGTAAACGTAGGGTGGAAGGGAACTTGTAAATGCAAACTAAGCACAAGGAGTGGGGTTACGGCCACTAATGATCATGGGGGCGTACGAAAATCACCCTTATACCTACTGATAAGATAGATTGTGGATGAATGTGACAAATTTACAATTTGGGATTTGACCGGATTTACCACCAGGTTTTTCACGGTGGAGTAAAAAAGCTCACAATTAATCACGCAGCGGAAAGCTTTAAGAATTGCTTGCAGAAAATAAATAGCGTTGCATTATAAAGTTCATCAAAAATTTCCATTGAATCACATGAATTACAATGTATGTAAAAAATCTTACAAAAATTAAAAAAAAATAAATTAAATATTTTTTAAAACAAAAGTTGTTGCATAACAATTAAACGAATTAGATTTATTTGTCAAATAATATACAGCAATGTATTAAAAGAAAAAAAAAAAAAATTTAATTGAAGATTGTCCAAGAATAAATTCATTGCGCGACTGTACCGCATGCGACATAGAATGCATTTTTCTTAAAATCTTGCGCAGTGGCGCCATCTCAACTGCGCGGATCGTTAGAGAACTTTTCTACTAACGCATGCGCGTCCTCAACCCTATCAGAATTGCAAATTTTACGGCATCACCACAAGATAACATCTTAGATATCGCACGGAATTTATGACATCATCTTAGATTTTTTTTTTAAAAGAATGGAAAAAAATACTTTAAAAATACACTTTTTTGTACTTTTTACGGCATACCTTTTGTTACAAGTTTTTTGAAGATATAAGTAGAAAAACAACTGTAGAAACAGCATTAAAAATCAGCGTGTATATTAGTCCTTAGTAAATAGAATGTGTTGGATTTTATTGTATTTTGTACTTACGTAAATATAAATATATAGTATATTTATTAAACTAATGTAGAATGTAGAAAAATGTAATATTAATTTTTTTATAATATTTGTAATGGCTTTGCTTTTGTAAATAATTTGTGCGAGCTTTTAGATGCAATAGTCAGCTTATCTAGCACCACCTATCGGCTAGTGGATATACTGGGGTCGTTGGTGCTCGCAAAGAAGATGTCGCTTACTATGATAGCTGGAACTGCCACTACTAGGATTGTACGTGCGTTGTTGCTCACAAGGACGTAACCGCCGTTAATCACAAAATGTTTGGAACGTACATTCAGCGTCATAAGTTAAAATGGATTTATAATATAATTTAAAAAAATGTGCACTTTTATAATAATAAAAAATGTGGGTTGCCTTTATATTTTGAGAAAATTATCTGTTATAATATTTATGGTATTTTTGAAATTAATATTTTTTTTTAGTATTTATTTAATTATTTGTAAGTCTTGGTAAAATTATTACCAGTATAAAATAATATTTTAAATTATATAAATATTATAGACTAAAGGACTATTATAACAGTGTCAATTAAATAAAAATGAGAAACGAAAAATTACTTTCTCCCAAATACTAAAAAACAAAAATTATAACAATAGTATTGTATAACTAGTTTCTTAGAAAGAATAATATTTTAATATTTTTTTGTCGAAAAAGCATTAAAATCAATTTTTATAAATCGTAATGAACGAATAAGCATTAATGATGGAACTGCCATTTGTGCGAATTTAGATTTCATGCCTCTCACCTGTTATCATGGAAAAATGCAATTTGAAAATCAATGAATATAAAATAGTTGTTCTATAAAGTGTGACCAAAATGTTGTTCATTATGTTCAAAGTTTCAGGAAATATAAATTAAATTTATAAATGCAAATAGGGTACGTTGTATATTTATTTAGAATGTTAATTATATTTAATAAGACCGTCCTATTACGTTATCATGTTACTAAAATTTGAATTATTTTAATTACTTTCAAATATTGTACAGCAAATTTAGCTTAATATTTAATGATAAATACTGGTAAATACATACTTGATTGGATACATATTATTTAACCTTTAAATTTCTATGTAATTTTAAATTCAATAATTATTATAATATAAAATAACAAGACAGGTAATAGATAATCTAATATATAACGTAAATAGCCATTAATTCTGTTAATTTATAAATTTCTATTAAATACATTTCAAATTGATAGATATAGTTTCTTGTTTAAACTATATTTATGTATAAATTTTACATGAATTTTTATATTAATGTTAATATTTTCTGAATATTTTTTCCATTTTCATATTGTGTTTATCGAAAAAAATTTCCTTTCTAGCAATTCAAAAATTAAAACTAAATCAAATGGCATTTGTAAATAATAAATTATGTTCATTTCATTTTATAAAAAAAAGAGTGTTCTGATACGTAACACCCAAAACTCTACGAAAATGAACTGGTACGTTTATCAGTGTTTCACGCCCCCTCCCTCCCAGATTGATAAATAAATGGATCGTTTTTTTTTTTTTAAAAAAAACTAGACAACTCTTTTTTTTGCAAGAAATTTCTTTATCAAACTTTTAGAAGTCTTGCAAATATGAATCAAAGTTTAAAGGGCTATATTATTGATATAACTACCAACACATTAAACAATAATTAAACTAAATTATTACTATTATTATTAAGTATTAAATTTCGTGTACTGTAATAAATAAAATTTATTTGCTTAATATAATTGCTTATTGAATGGACAAAATTGTTTATTGTTTCTAAGATCTCAGTGTTTTCAATTTTTTTAGGCGTACGACCCAGTTTTTAGAACAAAACACATTTATTTCTCATGGACATAAAAAATTCCAAATTTTCACATTTAAAAAACTTGGGAAATGCTGCTCTATTTGTTGCTTAGATATCTGTAGAGAAAAGTGTAAAATTATTTAAAACAAAATTGTATAAAGAAGAAGAAAACGTTAAATTAAATGTTCAAATTTTTCTATAACATCCTAAAACAAATTTAGAAGTCAAAGCTATTTTACTCGAATATTTATATCCTGGGTTGCAATTTAGTTTTCTTTCAAAGTTCAAATTCGATAATAGAAGAAAAAGCTAGGAAAAATCTGAGCTTGGAAAATTGGAAATTTGTTATTAAAACTTGTATTTAATACAAATATATTAATTGAATCATCCCTTAAAAAATATGATCTGTACTCCTTTACCAACACTCTTTAGTGCCAGTTTGCAACTTTAGAATTAGTTTTAATTTTACGATTCACTAATTTTTGAATATTGTTTAGAATTTCCAATTACGTCAATCTATTCATTTACTATTGAGATTTTGTGTCCATGTATCTTTTTTAAAGCACTAACTAAATTCTATTCTATCATTGGTCGAGAAGAAGAGAAGCTTTTTAGGTCATTTTTTTCTTTTTTGACGGGGTTTATACAGGGTCATTCTGAAATAAGTCTCATTATGTTAACAGGTGATAGCTGACCATGGGCAACCCAAAATATGCAAAAACGACGGTCCTACATTGAATGTGGTGCGACAAAAAATATTTTAGTTTTTAGTAAAATATGAAAATAACGCCGAATTATCGACAGTAAAGGTTGTTTTGCAATATTTCATGTTATTCTCGCCAAATGAAGTTGATTATCAAAGCGAAGCACATTGAAATGGACACAGCACCGTACTTAGAACTCAATGCCCTTGCAAAAAAAAGATAGGACCGCCGTTTTTGCGGATTTGGGTTTGGGGTTAAGGTCATCTATCACCTGTTGAAATAGTTGGACACATTTTAGAATGAGTCTGTATATTGCAACGTATTACTGCAAAAGGTAAGTGCTTCTTTATTTTCAATGATTTAGAAAAACATTTTTCCATTACTTTTGCTGATATATGTATTTTTCATAATTTTCTTCCATTTATTGGAAAATTCGTGAATTTTGATAAATATCATAATAATACATAAATAACACAAAGGATATTTTGTTAGAGTAGATTTAAAATCTAAAGACACCAAGCTGCGCGGAGGCTATGACGACACAACATAAAGTACGACCTGAAAATATTTAATAAAGGAAACATTCTTGTATACAATCAGGGTACATTCCCACATTGCAAATATTTAGCAACTATATTTCTGTAATATTAATTTTTAATGGAAAAATAGATGAAATAATTATAAATATGAAAACATTCATCAAGAAAAATGATAATAACAAACCTTCAGAAAGTCAGGTTATGTGTTCGTATAGTTTGAATAATTCTACAATGTAAAATTATACTTTAGTTAAAAGAACATTTTTAACGGTGGAATTTTCAGATGTGTCGCTCATTATATACATGAATCATACATAAATTATAAATATTTATAACCTTAAATTACCAGAATATATTTTTCTTACCTATTTATGCAATAAAAGAACTCTAAGAAGATTTAAAAAAAAGCTTATTTGATAATATAAATATAGACGAGAGGTAGTGAAAAACACGAAAAAGGCAAAGTTATAAATATAAAAGCATTAGTATATACGAAACAATATTTTAAAATATGGCACCTAATAGGTCAATGTTTGCAGGAAGTTCTGTAATATCTCTATCGCACTCATATTATTGTACTTTCTCTTTTTATGTTTAAAATTCGTTTGTGCGCAGGTGTCTTTAGATTTTGCAATACCTCTACTACTATCAAAGTATATGCTTTATTTTCAATTTTATTTATGCAAACTAGTGCTTCTTATAAAGTAGTTAAAATTGCATTGAGTTTATTAATTATGCTTTTGTGTGATGTATAATAGCTCTCCAGGATAATTAATAATTTTAATATTTTAATCTCTTAATTTGTGTTTGTTTTGATTTAAATAATTTTAAAATTCGTGCATATTAGTGTTATTTGCTTTGCTTACTGCTTTTTGTGTAATAGGTTGTTTGTTTATTAAAAAAGGTAAGTTGTACATTTTAATTATTGCTTTTAAACAACAGTTCCAGAGCTGCTTTAGCATAAATTTTATTCGCAACATATCGCTGTTTAAATTAAAATTATTTAGTTGAAATTCCTGTAGACGTAAAGCTCATCAAATGTTAACGTACATCACGTATATTTCCTTCAATTGTCATTTCAAACATGAATATAAAAAAATTAATGGATTGGGATCAACTAAGTTATTGTTTTTATTTACCAGTGGCGTAACGAGGACTGCGCCGCGCGCCCTACATATGCAGTTATGACCCATGAGATTCATCTCGCTCAACGCAAGCCGAGATTTTTAATGGTTTTAATGAAAAACAAAGGTAGGTCACCTGAAAACGTAAAGTATTCAAAAGGCATGTAAATCTTTTTGTAAAACTTTTTTCTTATTGGTTACTTCTGAGTTATCATTTTTTTTTTATATTATAAAAGCCTTATGCAGCGTTTACACTAGTCAAGTGGGTTGATCAAGTCACATGAATTCAAGTGACTTGCATTCAATTTGTTGTTTACACACATTGTTTAAATGAACGAAAGTCAGTTGATTTAAAATGGAGACAGCGGCAGTGAACAAAGCAATTCTCCAGACAGTTTTAGTTCTAGCTATGGAATTAGAAGAAAATATGCGAAAGGAAAAACAACGGAAGAAGCGAATATTATGGGTTAGAGATTGGATTAGTCGCAGGAGAAGACTAGGTACCTCAAATAACCTCCTACGTGAACTTAAATTGAAAGATCCTACGGATTACACAAATTTTCTACGGATGAATGGACTGCAATTCGACCAGTTACTAGAAAAAGTTAAAGACAAAATCAGTAAAATGGATACGGCGATGCGTGAAGCTCTTTCACCCCGGATAAAGTTAGAAATAACTTTGCGATATTTAGCAACAGGAGATTCCTTTAAAAGTTTTCCACAAACACTCATATTTCTCATACACAGCGATAAACTTGCACGACTTTTCCTCTGACCATCGACCGGCCGCCATTTTCAACACGTGTTTTTTAATTCACTTGAACGCAAAAGTTGGACATGTTTCAACTGAGAACTAAATCAATTCACATGATCATGTCAAATGAAAAGGGGGGTTTAGATATTCAATTCACTGTCAAGTCACTTGAATTCATGTTACTTGATCAACCCACTTGACTAGTGTAAACGCTGCATTATAGTAATATAAATTGCTCATGTCTTTAAGAGTAATACGTTTTTCTAAAAGTTTAGAAGAATATAAAGTACAACATGTTAACAATGTAATATATACAGTGTGGTGATAAAGTTTGGGACAAAATTCATAAAAGCGTTTTATAATGTTTTTAAGAAAATCGCTCGGACAGGTAAACTTTTGTTTTTGTCTTCTGACGTTAATTTTTTTGGAATGACGTCATTTGTTTTTGCACAATGACGTCATCATAATTTTTTTTAAATGACAACCCCCACTCTTTTCTTTGGTTTTTAATAGACCTTCTTACTACTTAAACGGTGATGTTTAAAAATTGGTACCTCCATAAAAATTTTTTTGAATAAATGACAAAGGGATTCTAACCTGTGGGTCGCGCCTCTGTGGTGAGGGGAGGGGGGGACAAAAACGTGAAAATGGTATTTGTTGAAAACAAAACAAGAAAAAATATATTCTGATAATGTAATATTAAAATGTTATCTTTATAGATACATAGCTGAAAATGTCAGATTTCTTCCTTGCAGAGCAAAGCTTTTAATAAGAATGTGTGATACTCTGAGTTTTCTTTTTATGTTATCTGAGACCTTTAAATTGTCCTATATTTTGTCAATGCTATTTCATATTGTACGTAAAAGCATACGAGACGTTCTTTCTTTCAGTACAGAAAATTGATCATGGAGTGCTGAATAAAATTCAAACCGTTGTTTATTACCAAATTTTAATTTCCCCATCCTGAAGTCTTGAATAGTTCTTGTTCTGCAATTGAGAGACATTCAGAACAATTTGAAATGGATCTTTGACCTACTGTTATCTGGAAGTTTTCGTCGATTATAAAATGTCTTCTAAAATTTTTAGTCTATATGGTTAAGGTTTTTTGCTTCACGCTTCTGTTCAATAGTTCTAGTTTTTTACAAAATGTCGTTTATGTCGTCCATTTTCAAGATACGTGTATTTGTTCCTGGTAGCTGAAGATTTAACAAATTTAGTTTCTCAAATATGTCCACTAGTAACACAACTTCATCATAAATAAGTGATCTGGAAAGAGCTTCGCCTCCTGGCGCTTTTCTTCTTTCAAGAATGTTGCAATCTCATTTCTTAATTCGTATTTTTGCTACCTCTCACCACTGGACTAAGATGAAGGGATTTTAGTTGCAGCCACGATCGTCTTACAGATGTTAATATCTATTCCAGCATATGCTGCAAGAATTAGGGAAACGTGGAAATCTAATCAAAATCGTCGGTCGGGAGGCCAATTCAAAGTCAGAAACATTGCAAACTTAAATCTGTGATGCAAATTTACAATGTTCCCTATTAAGACTTGAATCCTAGACCTTGAATTACTAGCCTGACTAAGCCACAAGCAGTAAATACCAAGAGGTTGAAAAATGAGATTACAGTGTTTCGCTAATTTTCGGTCTACTTTATTATTATTTTGTCTTTATCTTTCAGTTACAAGGAGAGCAAGTGACTTTTTTTTACATTTAATCTTATGTCTGTCTCTAACCCCACACTATTTTTTTCTGGTAGGCTGGCGCCAAATTTAAATTGCACTGTTACAATCAAGAATTTGGAAATCCTGCCAAACAGGTTGTGTCAAATGTCAACTGCAGCAATGAAATTCTATTTAACTGTCAAAATATCGTTTTCCCATTGTTATTGTTAAATTGTGTAGTTATTATCGTTCATTTTAGTTATTTCTTGTGTGTTGAAGAAGTTCTCTTTGTTCTTTGTTTCTCTTCTATATTCCTACAAGTCACCAAAATTTTGTCTATGTAAGTCAGGTTCTGCCTCGCAGGAAAATATAAACATATTAAGCATATGTTTTGTGAAATTTATTAGTATTTTGTTATAATCTATTCCAATAGTAGAAATTATCCCATATATTATGATTAATTGATAGAACTTATTTGCCCAGAGCTTTTATCTCGAAATAGTTACTACAAAAAGGAAACGAACAAGCGGGCATTTATACCCAGCCCGACTCTAATTAGAAATGGACGGCTCAAAGTAAAGTTTGACCGGAAACGTGTTAAATGTGTATTCGGCCATTTTGTTTGCAGTTAGTCTAAAGTTTTTTTTTTCGTGCCAACCAATTCGTACATACGTTACAAAGCGGAGAAAATTATTTACTTCTAGGAGAGCATTAAAACTAGTGCATTTGACAGTGAATAATAACGGCAGCAATTTCACAGTGTACATTTTAATTATCGCAATATTCGTATTTTCATTTGCATTCGAATATCGATATAAAAAAAAACTGCTTGTTGTTTCTATACATAGAAATTATAAATGTTCACCGTACAAATGCAAAAAACGTCGTAAATGAAACATATAAGACATATTTCATAAAAAAAATAACAACAAAATAAGCCGTGTGTGCGCCGGTATGGTTACCGAATGTGTGCCTTTGTATTTTACTCGCTGAAACGGGACTAGTACAAATTTACTGCTATTAATCGCTGCATAGAATTGCACGTAGCCTCTGGTTCGGCAGCGAACATATTTTTTGCATTGTTCTGGCCGGAGGCAATAAATAATGGAACTCTTTAACAAAGTGCGTCCAGTTCAACCAGAAAGTGACATCTGCAATATGCGTCGCCTTCCTTTGTTTATAGCCTTGTAAATGAAAATATAAGTTTACTAGTTAACAAGTTTTTTGTAATTTTTAGTTGTCACGTAAATTTTCATCTGCGTGCTGCATACATATACCTAATATGTTGAATCCCATGAAATAGTACATCGCATAAATTAAAAGCCAAATCATTAATATAACAACGTACATAAAAAGGTCATTTGGAAACCGTCACTGTTTTTGCAAGCAAATTTTTAATATTAAAACTTAAAACATAAGGAATTTATTTATAAAAACTAAACTTAAAGTACTAAAAATAATACGTATTGAGATTTCGTATCTTTATGGGAAATGTTATTGGTCAATACAAAAATGTTAACTTTGGCGAAGAATATAGAATCATGATGCAAAAATCTTCTTTGCATAAAACTTTATATCTATAAATAATCTTATGTATTACCTTATAAATACAGTCGAACTTCAATAAGTGGAACATCGATAACTCGAACAGAATATTTGGCGGCCAACCTTCGATAAGTCGAATTTTCTGTACTAGATGGAAACGTGATGTTTTACCCCATTTACTAGAAGGGTAGAAGGGCAGATGAGACGGGCTTATTTTTTAAATGTTTTCCCAGATAACGCCCTAACTTCTAAAAAATATAACTGCCATGGGGGAAAGCACAGTAAACAGAGAGTAACGCTGCTCATTGGCGCAAGCATGGATGTATCAGAAAAACTGAAAATGCTCTTGAGTGGTAAAAAGAATCATGCTCGCTGCTTTCGAGGTGTTAGATGGTTGCCTCTCGACCATAAAGCAAATTCAAAGGCCTGGATGACAGGAGCACTTTTTGAAGAATGTCTGTTAAAATTAGACAATTTGGAAACATAGGGAAAAAAAATATTCTTTTCATTGACAACTGCCAGGCCCATCCTAAAGATATCTAACAATGGTTCAAATTTATCAAACATGCTCTTTTCCCCCGAATATGACATCAATGTTGTAACCACTTGATCAAGATACAAAATATGAAATGTCATCGCCGTAAAATTTTTGAAAAAAAAAACTATTAAATGTTATAAAGAAAACAAAAAAATTAACATTACATTAATAGACTGTGTTCATGAATTAACCAATGCATGGAATATCTACGTTAAGCCTGAGACCATTTCTAATTATTTTAAAAAAACCGTCTTTGATCAGTATTCTGAGTGGGAGAGAGAGGATGATTTTCATAAGTGAACGCTTGAATGAAAGAAGTGAGGAAGAAATTCAACTACAAATGGAACACGAAGCTTGGGAAAATGTCAAAAATACCCAAGGTGTCACCTTTAATGATTTTATGCATGTGGATGACGATATTGTTACTTCGGAGATTCCCACAGATGAAGATATTATCGAATTCTACAGATCTGAAACCGAATCTCTACAGCTCGACAATAAAGATGACAGCGAAACTGAGTTGGTTGCAAATTCGTTGAGCGTTTTGCATTCGTATTTAAAAACCAATAAACATACAATATGTTCTCTGTAAATGGTTTAAATAAAATTGAAGCTTTCTCTCCTCTCGACAGTCACAAATAGCCGACTTTTTTACACTAAAATAACAACTATGTATGTACATACATATTATCTATTTTATTTAATAAACCGAAGTCTTGATAACTCGAACTTTTTTGTGGCAAGTCGTGGTTCGAGTTGTCGAAGTTCGGCTGCATTTCAATTGTATAGTTCATCAGCAACAAAGCCAATTTCTTCAAGTATATGTGATAACGTACAATCATCTGAAAAATGGAAGTTTCATTCCTTGAAGTTAACTTTTGGCCTGAATTTTGGTCATTTTCAAAATTATGTCTCTTCTGAATATCCCTAAACTATTCAATTTTACGAATCCGACCAATGGATGAACACTTAATGACCGGAACGTGTTTGAAGTTTTTTTAGGTCAGTTTATTTTTTTTTATTCGTAAATAAAAAAAACAGCAAACGTTGATAAAACGTATTATAAAAACAATTACGTTAATTAACCTAATAATGTGGCTCAGATCAATGTAAATTTCAGCCATATTTGTTGAAACTACATTGTATAATTATTATTTAGGAATAATATATCGTTAAAAATAATGTTGATAACACGTATGTATGTTTACTGGGTTTAGTTAACTTATTTTTCCTCCCTTTCTCACAGTATAGTCGCGTCTGTTCTTAAAGCAAAAACTATTTTGTTTAAATTCCTCTCACATAAGTTCTACATTTAACCCTTGCAATAACAACTGAGAACAATTGAAAACAATTGAATAAGTGACCTACCCAGATGAAATATTGCAAAAATATCTTAAAAAAATACAAGATTGAAATTTTCTAAAAAGTATGTGACAATTGTTGACATTTTTATATGTAATTAGTTATATGTAATTGCATTAGTATTTGAAGAAGACTACTTACTCGAACTTTAAGTGGATCACACAGATCTGTGACGTATATTTTCTTTTTTAAATGTTGCTTTTATTGCGTGCCCTCGAAAATTACTCATCGATGGACGAGTAATCGTGAACAATGGGTTGGAAATTCTAAGCGTGAAATATTTCATGCAGACAAATTTCATACCCGATTATTGTCCACTTCGGATTTTTCAATGCAGTTTTGTTCGTCGCGTCGTCACAGTTTTCTTTTTTTTTGGTATTGCAACTTACATTTCTCTTTCGTTGGTGTTTGGAGTACCTGTGTCATTTATTTAATCATTTATGTACACAGCAACCCATGGTTTTTGAAATATTATTGATGAAGGAAAAATTGAGAAATGTATTTTATACGAGTAATTCCGTTAAGAATGCGTTCTAATAACTGTAAAACGGTATTAAAGGGTCTAAACTTGTCACGTCTTCTTGAATTTTTTTGATCAAAACTCCTTGTTGAGAAAATATTTAAGATTTCCATCTAAGAATAGGACAATAATATGTAATATTGTAACATTTTCTTAGAAATTGTAATTGCATATAGATTTTAATGTTAAGGATTGCTTAAACGTTGAACCATTCTAGCAGAAATTTGGCCATGGTTAAAAAAAATGATAAAATAATCTTTTGCGCATGAAAAATATTTAGGAAAGAATATGTACTACATATGGAAATTTTGCCTCTTGCAATATTTTTACTCATTTTTTGTATTGAAAATTTATTTCTATTTGATGCAAGTCATTAAATAAATGCTTGTGATGGCCGGTCATAGTCTCAAATATTTCATTTAGAATTTTGAACGATTAAAATTGAAAACGTGGATAAACTCAAAAATGATCTATTTCATTTATTTTGTTAATAACATATTTGCGTATTATATTTGATGTACTTTAGAAGAAATTCTAAAAAAATGTAATATCATGAAGTAATTAATGAAAAAATCTATATAAAACAAATTAATAACATGAAAATAATTTCTTATTAATATTCAAAGTGGCCTACCGAAAACTAAACAGTGTTTTCAGGTATTTAGACTTAAAAAAAAAAAACGCTCAGACAGGTCAATTTTCTTTGGATGGGGGACAAATATTTTAGCTAATTGCAACCCAAGAATGGGGGCGAAGTTCACCCTAAAATTTTTAAATAGCTAGTGGTATATTATTTTAAACCCAATTGATGGGCTTTGCAGAAGTGTTTGAATTTTTTAATTCTGAAATTTCTTCTTTTTTGTCACCTTGCTTAAAAAATACTGAAACAGATGATTTTTTTTGCAAGGACACATGTTTTAGCTATTTCCGTTAACATAGTTTCAACTCCGGAATGGGGTTTGCCCAAAAATTTGCTTTCCTACTAACTCCAAGACTTATTTTCGATTGACATGCTTATCTGCATGTTGTTGGTTAAACAACTCGGCTGTCCTATTCGCACATTCCAAAGAAAAAAGCAATTATTTCAACTCTTTCTGCAATCGAATAAACCATGATGCGTTTCGTTACACTTTAAGTTGAAAATGTGTTACTTTGTCATAAGTCATAAAATTATTTTGTTTTTGTTGATCCCCATGGTGACAAAAAAACAGAATAGGTAAAAAAAATTAAAAAAATTGAATATTCAGAGCTCACTAACTCGGGTAAGTAATGATCAGAATTCAAAATTTTACACCAGCCCATCGATTGAGCTTTCAAATGATAGCTTTATAAATACCACTAGCCATTTAAAAATTTTATGGTGAACTTCACCCCCCTTTTAGGGTTGCAACTAAGTGACTGCAAATAGCTAAAACATTTGTCCCCCTTCCAAAGAAAATTGACATGTCTGAGGAAACACGTTTGTTTCGTTTTCGGTCGGCCACTCTGTATATAAATGAAAATTATTATTGCCCACAACAAACAACACTTTTTATAAAAAATCATTAATTAATAGTAAATGAAAGTTTTATTTCTTGTATAAATTTAGTCAAATTGTTATACATTTGTTAACACATAAATTATTTCAACGAGCAAGCATTCGTTGATTGATTTTAATACTGCATATATCTAATAGCTAACACATTTCAACGCCCATATTAGTATAATTTGCAAAGTGAAAGTACATAAATGCAATTATATATGACGCGTTAATAATATGAAAGCGATTTAAGTGCAATCAAGTGCACACACAACAACAAAATAAAAATAAACCACAAAAAATAAACAATCCGGAGATGATAAATAAGAACAAACAAACCGTTAATAAAAATCTCTTGCAAAGCAAATCCTAAAGCTCAACTTTAAACAGAAACACAAGCCGCAAAAACTTCTAGTAGTAATCAATCCTTCTTTCCGCAAAAAGCTCTACCCTGAATATCAAAAAATAACCTAAAACTGTATTTCAGGCGGCCATTGGAACAGCAATGTATTTTTAAAGCTCGGGATCAAGAGGGCTTTTTAAGCTCCACCGACGTACACCCTCTCCCCCACTCGAAAAAAAAACAGAAGTTTAAGTCCCGCCCTTTTCACCTACACGTTCGTTCATTGGCTGGAAAAAGTTTGAAACGCAGGCATATCATTAAGAAGGCTTTGAAATTTTATGGCACTCGAATTTCGACCATATAAATCAAGCCGACTCGGACCTCGGATGGCATTTACCAAAAGCTCGCGGTTACAAAGCACCTGCAATAAAGCTCACATTCGTTTAACGGGAATATCATTAATACTGAACGATCGAGCTTAGGATCTAACACTCGCGCATTCATGAGGGCATCGGGAAATACGATGCACGGTAATAGGAGAACGGAATATTCTTGAAAACTGAGAAAAATTGGTTTATGTACTTTGTTTACTATCCTCAGGATAATTTATTGGCAATTATTGGTTAAGTTGCGATAACGAATATATGTGATTTATAAACAGTTTTTTAAATCGATTATTTTATCGATCTGTAATTGAAATTCAATTATTTTTCAATGAAATAATTCACATATTTTATATTTATCAAAAATAAACGGCTAATAGATGGCGCTTAAATAATTTAATTAAATTCTAGCATAAATACAAAATTATTCATTTTGGAAAATGCTATATTTTATTTTAGGAAAATTGACTAATACATATTTTCTAAAATCACCGATAAAAAGACTGGATAAAATATGTAATATTAAAATATGTGAAGTTGTCAATAATTATTTATAATGTAAAATGCAACTCCAAATTAAAATCATTCGATATGCAAAAAATACGTGAAGAGATTTATTGCAGTCCCAGAACAATCTATGATTGAAGAAATATCATTTAATAAATAATTGCCACGCAAAATATTATACAGGGTGACTGACGAAAAACCTTTGGCGCTGTATCTTGCTTAGTTTTTATCCGATTTGAACAAATTATACATCAAATGAAATCGCTTTACAAATACTTGACATGGACCAAAGTAATATTTTTTCTTTCGTCCAGTTTTTGACAGATGACAGTCAACTTTCTTTTTTCAAATGGCACTGTATATATTTTTTTATGCATTCTTATGGAGAATTTTTTTCTGAAACCCTTAAGTAAAAAGATAAAACAAAAAAATTATTTTAATTGAAAAAAAAATGAAAAATTCAAAAATCTAGTAACCAGAATTAGAGCAATAAAAATCTATTGCAGGTGCTCAAAATTGCCTCCGTGCTGTTCCAGACACTGTCAACGCCGTCTAGAAACGTCCATCGTTGCATTCAGTAAAATTCATTCAGTAGCCAGCGAATTCGACCAATTCGCTGGCCGGCTAGATCCCCAGATTTGAATCCGTTGGATTTTTTTCTATGGAGTTACATCCAAGACAAAGTTTATTTTACTCCTCCGGATAGCCGAGAAGTTTTACGGAGAAGGATAGTGGAAGTCTGTCAGGAAATAACCCCCATTTTTTT
>JAFFZR010009623.1:698-18854 GCA_018397195.1 Lethrus apterus | reverse complement strand
ATGACTCACGGTGTCAAAAGCCTTCGTTAGATCTAATAAGCTCATACGTACTGACTGGTGTTCGTCATGTGCTTCAGTAATAAATGTTATGGCTTCTAACACGGCGGTTGTTATTGATTTATTTTTCCTAAAACCATGTTGTTTGTCGGAGAATAAATTAAACTTTTCAAAGTAATTTTTTAGTCTCTTAGCAATTAATTGCTCAAAAATTTTTGATAACGCCGGCAGTATAGATATGGGCCTGTAGTTGTTACACAGATCTGTTTCGCCCTTTTTGTGTATTGATATTACTTTTGCTAGCTTGAGCTCGTAAGGGAAGATACCCTCCTCTGCACATTTGTTAAAAATGCAGGTTAGGGGTGAAGCACATTCCTCAATCACTGCTTTAAGCAGCTTTGTATTTATATCATATGCATCTGTACTGTTTTTTGTCTTGATTCCAAGTGTGACCTTTACAATTTCCTCACTACTAATAGGTTCAAAATAGAAAGATCTATTCCTTGTCTTGTCTTTTCTCAGGTATATTTCAAAGGAATTTGCAGTGTCTATGGCTTCTAGAATAATAAACTACAGTAAATATTTTTTGTGTTTATAATCATTAAGGAGCAATACAATATATTTTAAATTGTTCTTGATTTCCTTTTGTATAGTTAGCCTATTTTAGAGGTTGTGTACGAACTTCATCAATAATGTGTACATAATTTTGAGACAGAACAATTTGAGCAACAAAAAAATTACAAAATTAAAAAAAATACAAAACTTTTATTTCAGCATTGTTTATACCGATTATGAACGTATTTTCAAAGAATAATTTGTCTGAAAAATTGCGCTGTTTTCATTCAAGAACTTATTCAGAATCCTAGCGTGGGTTTGAACACTTTGAACTTAATTTTTTGGTATATAGATATTAATTTCTTTGTATAGATAATTATTTTTGATAATTGTATTATTTCTGTCATAGCAATGGAAACACTAAAAATACAATATATTGAAATATGGATTTTCAATTAAAATATCCAATTTTTCTACCACGCGAATCGTTGTATCTCACTTTTTCTTTGTTTTAATAGGTTATCTTCGTACAAACGAAATCGAGTTAACTCTCTAAATAAACTGACAATCGATTGATGCCTGTCTGCAGCAGATTACATTCATCCTTTTCTTACCGTTCCATCATCTTTTTCTATCTTTCTAAACTTGGCCGACAATCGATTTGATATTTTTGCTGTTCACTAATTAATTCATTACTGATGAATAATTCATGTGACGACGCACCGGACTGTTTCAATGGTGTTAGCGTCGAACGAAATAATTAGTTTAAAAATGACGAGTATCGAGAATGTGGAAGTCGGATGGAGTTGGCGCGTGTCGACCCTTGACACCGACCATTTGTCGTAGCGCCGGGGGTTCTCTACTTTGAGCCTCTGTCGTCATTAATACCCGTTCAATTTGATTTGGAAAAGATATACCCTTTAAAGAAAGCGTCTGTAATTAATTCTGATAGTCGTTGTGAACGTCCATGTAAATTATAAAAATTTTATTCTATTGAAGGCAGGCGTGATTTATTTAGTTTACTTGGTAAAAGAATTCAAGTAGGAGGCATTAGTTTTTGATTCAAATTACGAAGTTAATTATAGCATTCCAAATACAAATGCGTCTATTAAATTTGTCTAAAAAAAAACTGTAAAGTAACAGTAAAGTAAGATATTCTAAAATGGTAATAAATAATTAATAGCGAATATAAAATTAAAAAAGTGACAGTGTATAAGATAATATTACAAAGAAAACAGTATGATCAAAACAAACAAACAGAAATTCGAAATGAACACAAAGAACGTTAATCACGAATTCAGGAACACAAGAATAAAAGTAGACAAAGTTGCGTACCTGAACGTTATTATATGTTATATATCCTATAAAAACAAAAGACATAGAAAAAACAAAAGCACATGATATTAAAATTAACTTAATATTTTCAGCGATATAATAATGCAGTGTTGGCAACATTTTCGAAAATTTTAAAATATTAGATCTATTAATTGTGCTTGAGTCTGTTTGACATTTTGATGATAATTGCAAGAGTTATTTTATACAATAATTGATTATAAAAAAAATTGAATTGTGCTTGTATGATAATCGTAATGTGCATTAAGATATTGGATTTCATTTCGCGAGTCTTTACCGTTTAAAGTTTAAGTAACGTTTTGAAGTGTGATGTGACGCCTGAAAAAGTATTAATAAAACATAGATGGGGTCCGTTATCGAGATGGGGTTTGACGGTAGACGGGTTGGGTTTCGGGTGGCGTTCACTCACATGCCTCACCTTTGCTCTGCATGAGAGAGTGTCCGTGCTGTGCCCCGAGAGATTTATAGATGTAGACCGAGTGACATCGCGGGCCCTGAGCGCGTTTAATTATAATACTTTATTGCCCAATAAATCTAACCTCCTCTCGCGTCTCCCGCCCGCTTTGAAGGATAGCGTTCAATTCTAGGAGACCCTGACATATTTTATGACCGAATTATGCATTATTCTCTTTCCTTCCCTTCCTTTATCGCGTCGTTTCCCCCGACCGAGTTAGTCGTGATCTTTTCTCGATTTTCCCTCCGCTCGGATCGACCGAAAATAAAGAAAACCGTTTTTAATAAGGCAGTTTAACAAAGGACATTATTTATTGTTGTTTATCAATGCCATATGTTCATTTTTATAGATAAGAGTTCTTTAAATCTTTGAATACGTTAAACATGAGAAAAACATAAAGTTAATATTAATTATAGATAACAAAACGATGTAAATAAATTGACAGAGACTCGTCGAAAAATATGCGACTATAAAATCCATAAATTACCAAAATAAATGTTCATATACATATACAGAATTCATTCGCAAAGTTTATGAAATACATTAATTTCGCTTGATATACGACGCAAAGTTGGATTATTTACGACATAATCGAAAGATTTACTGCCAGTTATCGCAATTCGCAAATATAAAAATAACGCACGCAGCGACGCCTCGCCGCGCTTTCGAAATATCGCTTTCCGATATCGAGTACACGAGCCATCGTCATCATAAGTCATGTGATGCACTTAATTGGCGACACGTGCCCGCTTTGTTAGAAGACGAGTGGTCTTCCATCATCTGCGGGAGGTCCAGGTGGCGCTGAAACGCACTTTTCCCACAGCATCCCGCCGCCACTGATAGATGGCAGCGTGATATACCACCTGCAGATGACTCTTCAACACTCCCCCCACTCGATAAATTAAAAGGTAATTGTCTATACAACTTCCAAAACTATATATGTAACTTAAATCCATGAAAATTGGATAAATTATTTGCAAGCACCAGAATACGCTGAGTAATCCGATTTATTTAAACGGAACGAATACAGACAGAAATCATTATGTTTTAATTTGTTCCATTCGAATGAATAATGAATAGATATTTATGAAGAAACCACAACAAAATCATTTGTTTCTTAAAAAAAAAAAACATATTGTTCGAGAAGTTATAGCCGTCGTCATCTGTTGGACAGCTAAACCAAAGTTCGAATTACAATTAAGTTCTATTTTATTATCCTATCCTTCCTATTTTATCCAACGATTATTGTTTATAACAGTGAAAGGTCAAGAGATCATAATTCTGGCCAATGGCATTAAAGATGTAGAGCTGCTTTGTATGTGTTGCAAATGGATGAGCATTTATAAAAGTTTAACTCGCTAAAATGACTTATGATAAACAATGTGTTGTATAGAATGTAAGTAAGTAAGTAAGTAAGTAAGTGTATGGAGTATTACTTTTATTTATATATTTTTTTAATAAATATGCTTTATACTCGGAAATATTTTAACATACTTTTACCACTTTTTTGATGTACCACTAACATTCCCAAAATTGGGAACAATCACTTTTCCAAATGTAATTTATATAAAAAAATACCAACTTCGGCTTCTTTTATATCTAGTTATTTGAAAGTTTTTCTTTTTTTATTTGAGGTATATTTGAAAAAAGTTTATGAACGACTTGAAAAAATGAAAATACCTATTTACTATGAAATGGCTGGAGTGTGTGCTAATTTCTATTTAATAATGTTGAATAACTGAAGAATTGAAAATATTTATTTATCAAGCCATAACGGTAGATATTTCGAGTTCTCATAAATTTATGTCATGAAATAAAAGAATGTTTGCAAAAAAGGTGTTAATATATTTTTTCTAAATTACTTTGCGTCAGAATTACTGGCAAATGAGAAGATTTTTTGTATGTGTCAACTGAATATTTATTCTTCGTATTTATTCTTTTACCTGCTCCTTTCAATCTAATATTGTACTGACTTTTAAGTCTTTTGTCGATGAACCTTTAGGAATTTTATATAATTTGTGAAGTCATTACCTTCTTTTTTTGTAAAATTTTATTTTTATTATGTTCGAGTTTTTATTTTTTTAGTAAAAACAGTCTGGGAATTCAAGGGGTATGTAATTTCATTGTTTAAAATCAAGTTATCTTGATAAATATTTAAAAGATTTGACTTAAAATTTAACATTCAACGATATAATTTTTAATATTATTGAGTTAATATTTTAGAATCCTGACGAAGGCATAATAAATTTCGAAAGCTAGGCTAATTTTAAAACAATTTTTTGACCGCTATATCCACGAACTTTTATAGTATTTACTACAGTCGCGATTATAGTGTATTATGTATACAGGTTGTCGCAAAAAAAGTTTCCATACTTTGATTGTTTATACAATGTTTATTAAATATCGTACAATTTGCTTTCAATGTTTATAACGAACTACATTAACGTATTATTTTGCACTTAGTTCATATTTTCAAATTGATGAGCACTCCTATCTGTACAATACTGGCATCGTGAAGCTAACATCTAAAAAAAAATTTCTTTGGGAATTTTAACACATTCCCTTCCGATGGCTACCTTCAATTCGTCAACGTTTGCAGGTTTTGTATCATAAACTTTATTCTTAAGAAAACCCCTTAAGAAAAAATCCAATAGTGTGAGGTTTGATCGCAGTGGGTATTCTACAGCAGCTATTCTCAACCGCCGGTCCGCGGACAAATTTGACCGGTCCGCATATATTTTCAGTGAATACTATTAATTAAATTTTTAGTAATCATAGGACTGATTTTTTGGTGTGTTTCTATATGCAAAGATTTTGTGTTTTTTTTAAATAATATTTTATGATTTTTGTCAAAGGTTTATTTTCTTATTTATTATAATTACAATATTACTTATCTTTAATTTAAATATTTTTGTAAGTAAATGATAATATAAATGTTACAATATTAACTTATGTAGCAGTTCTTTAATACCTAGTAAGTTTTTTTCTTAAAAAAAAAAAAAAAACAAGCGGGCCGCGAAATTTCTTCACAAATTTTACCGGTCCGCAGGCCAAAAAAGGTTGAGAAACGCTGTTCTACAGGACCTCTGCGTCCTATCCACCTGTCAGGCAAGTTCTCATTAAGACATGCCTTTACATCATGATGGTAATGTGGTGGAGCTCCATCTTGTTAGAAATAAAATCTCTCATCGCCAAAATCTTCAAGATAGATTCCTGCAACCGTTGACAGTATCCTGAAAAAATAATGGGCTAATTAATCTTTGCTAAGATGCATCACACTGTCACTCCAGGTAAATTCACATGATGTTCCTCCATAATGTGTTGGTTTTCACGCGCCCAGTATATACAATTGTGGGGGTTAATTGTACCATTTAATTTAAAGGTAGCCTCAACGCTCCAAATTAATCGACTCTAAAACCCCTGGTTTTCTTCACATTTAGCCAAACACCACTCAGTAAACTCAACACTCCTATTTGGTTTATCTTCATTGAGAGCGTGTACTAATGTCGGTATGTAATCGTTTCCACTTAAATCGTTTCAAAATACGATAGATTTCTTCCGTGTCTGGGTCAGTCGATGACCTTAAAACGGAACGTTGTCTCTGAACATTCTGAACCGTTTCATTTGCTTCAAACTTAACTCTAATTCGTCTGCTAGTCGGATAGTGTGAAATTCTCTCTGAAATCGTCTTTGCACTTTCTACAGCAAACTTCTTTCTTAAACTTAATCTGGACTGGGACATTATTTCTCAACCGTTAAATCTGCAACAAAAATATAATTCAGCGTTTTATCAGCTAAAGTGTGGTAACATTTTTTGTGGCACATTCTGATTTAATGTTTTAATGCCCTTGATTCATTGTGCGTTGACTGTGATTCCCTGTTACAGTGGAATTTATAAAAGTACTTGAGCTTTGAATTGAATTGCTCATTTTTTAGCATAAAACATTATTGAAATATTGCATATAAAATGTAAGGCAATGAGCTAGAAATATACAAGTGTAGGTACTGTGAGCGCAATTTTCAAGTAAATAGTTAGGTATAGTAAAATAAAATATCGAAACCAAGTTAATTACGTATATGTGATATTTATTTATGATTTTAGTCGTTCCCATATAGGTAATTTTATTTATAGTTGCATTTAATATTGTTCATACGTTTTGTTTTTGGAAAGATATGCATACATGCACATGCAAATCATTGCAAGTTTGGATCATAAATCTGACCCCCTTTAATCTGGTGCTCCTGTCGCTCCTCTACCGTTCCTCTGCCGTATTCATATACGGTCGAATTCTGTAGGATGCTGACATTATATTATAAAACGAGGTTAAGACGTAAATCAAAACGGGCTGGCGATCCTAGCGTCAGCTGCTGACCGCAGCTCGCGCTATTTGCAGACACAATGAAGGACCCCGGCTCTAATTTACGCTCTTCGTTAACGTGATTCGAATTAATTTAAGCCACTCGCGCCTTCTCTTTCAATCTCTTTCTCTCTGTCTATTTTGGCGATTATGTATTTGCTTCATGTCTTGGAAATTTATTGCGACCGAGTTTGCATTGGGACGGATTTGCGACGTGTCATCTTCTATTTCGAATGACCACGTTGCTGATTCGAGGGGACGCAAATTAATGTTAATTTAATCGAAAATGGTTCTGTGTGAACGTAATTTGATTGAATCATTTTGTCGATTTTAAAGTTTCACGTTAGTTTATTTTGGCACGATCAGTTGCGCTCTTGTAAAACGTTGTGTTTACACACAAAATACTAGAGTTTGTGCAATACGACAAACGCATGAATTTACTTGAGTGACACACGGTTGCGAGCTTTCCAATAAATATAAAGAATTTCACGGTGGCTACGTTGCGTTAAGATTAATATCCACCATACGCACGAAGTATCAAAACCGTACGTAATAAACTTAGCATGTAATTTCATTCGATAAATAATTTCTAAAACGACAAAAATATTGAGAATTTATTATTTGATTTATGCTTTAGATTAAGCGCCAAATTAAAACAAATTAAAGACATCAAATGAAACTAATAAAAAACTGTAGTATTGAATTCTCAATATCATTGGCTAATGCACTTTGCCTTTAAGGATGGTTCAGTTTTATAACCTGCTCGAAAGTGTTTTGTTTCGTTATTCAAACTTTTGAAAACATATTTCGAAATTGTTAAGTTTTGAACGTTCGAAGACAAATTCATAAAATATGATCAGTTGAAAGATTTGAGTCATCATTAACATTGTGTTTTGGCATACAGTCCAGTCATTCTGTCCAAAAATAATCTACATGAGATAACGTAGGTTTGGTTATAGTATGATTTGTTAGAGGAATGTATTCTGAACATAATGCCGGATTTCTGGGGTTCCCCGAGTGTCACTGGCGCCGCTATATCGAGTAACGCGTTTAATTCGATATCACGAGAATGAACCATTTTACACAAAAAACTATAGAAACCTTTCCTCTTATAAATTTTTTTCTAGCATCAATATTTGTCGAGTTATTTCGTCAGAAATGCACAAACTTCCCTATTTTCGTCTTTCTTGCCTTTACCTCCCTAACCGTTCACTTTTATCGAATTTTATCTATCATCAAACTTGTAGATCATTTAATTGTCTACATCTCGTGTTTAAAACTTTTTTCTCTACTAACAATATTTCCGGCATTTTGTTCAGAATACATCCCTCTAACAAATCATATTATCACCCAAATTACATTATGTCATGTAGATTGATTCACCTACTGACTGGACTAATATTGTTTTGATGGAAAACATTGCTTTCTTCTCAACATTCGGGATTGACATTTTAAAATAACTGCGTAATAGTTGTCGGTAGCTCTAGCATTCCCAAGAACCTGGGCAGAAAGTTTTTCTTCTTCTTTCGGCAGAAGGCTGGTTATAAATGTTTCACTTATTACGATTTTACTGTGCTTTGTTTTGAGTAATTCATGTTATTCGTTTTGCAGATTTGCATTACTTTCAACCCTTTCCTCAACATGTACTTCTACATAACGCTAGGGTTTTCTGCCCTATTTCTTCTAAATCTGGTGCCATGCATTCCCACCATTCAATGAGCACATATTGCCTTATTACTACCATCGAAAACATATCTAGTTCTCAGTTAAGTTGTCACTTTGACATGTCAAACGTGACAATATTTTTGACCCATTTTTAGTTAAATTACCGTCGAACGGTACACAGAAGAAGCCTCCTCGAAGATTGCGCTGTCTCTTAAGAGAACCACAATCGGGCGTACCCTGGAAACGTTGAACGTGTTCAACGGCTAATTCTTCTAACACCGGACCTTTTTCCGGACACGGAAAGTAAAGTAAGTAAGTAAGTTTTACCCAGGATTGTTTCCCACTTTATTGAACCCTATTATTGGCAACCTTTTTTCGTTTCTTTTTTAACAAGTAGCATTCTTAACTAAAAATATTCTTTATTATATCTTTCTTATATTAATTGCAAAGTATCTTAATGAATCAAAAGCTTGTTATCGGAAGACAAAAGGCCATCTAGGCGCAACACGACAAAATGGTCAACCTAATTCGATTCATATTCCCTTACTTGCTACTAACATCGAAAACTTGTCTAGTATTTAGTTTCTACTTTGCAAAAAATCTTTGCAATCGTATGCTTTCTATGCATTATGTAAATGCTCCGAAATTCTGTTGTAAATATTGTTCATCCCTTTCGTTCTAAACTGCGTTACACCTATGAATTTTCTTTCCTTTAAACATCCTTTTCAACGATTTATATATTCCTCACAGGATCGTTTCCCATTTTATTGAACCGTATTCTTGGCTACCTTTTCTCGTTTGTTTTTTAACAAGTAGCATTCTTAACTAAAAATATTGTTTATTATATGTTATCAAAAGCTTGTTCTCGGAAGACAAAAGGCCATCCAGGGCAACACGACAAAATAGTGAAGCTAAGTCATTTTCTATTGTCTATTCGTTAGTCGCTGTGTTAAATTTAACACTTGCTCAGTGACGTTCTTTAAGAAAATTTCTCGAAAATTTATTCCAAAAATTTGTTACATAACTTTTGTTAATTTATTTACTTTTTGCTTTGCACTGTGGCTATTAAACATAAATAACAACGGCCACGTAAAAAATACAAGTTTATGTACACTTGTAATTTCCTTTCCTACTCAGTTTGTAAATAACTCTGCGGTCAACTTAGCTTCATCGATTAATGAATCATTCGATTAATGAAAACGAAAAATTCTATTAAATAGAATTGGAATTTGATAATTACATACTGAATTTCCACAGACATTTCAAGTACTTAATTAAAACTAATTTCTTGGATTATTTAGTATTTGAATTTATTTTCTAACATGTATGTTATTTAAAGGTACACAGCGATCTTTGATTACGTAGTATTCCAATTTATTTTCTAACGTGTATGTTATTTAAAGGTACACAGCGATCAATCAGCTAATTAAATTATATGCAAGATGTCTGGCCTGCCTCTCTGTCACCCTTCCTCGAATAGTTTCGTCTGTCTCACTAATTTTGGCAGTGAAGTATTGGACAAATCGCCATTGTAATGTATTGCCGGGTTAAATGCGTCCTAATGTCGTCGCATGCCAACGACAGCTGAGCAATTCGGCTTCCACCTGCCCGTCATTTCATCAAGACGCGACAGCATCGCCCAGGACAGACACAATCGCGTGTCCATTAGCGGATTGGAGATTAGTTTTGATTTAAAGTTACCGCGGCGCGTCTTCTAAGCTGGGATAAATTTAAACGCGTTTTATAATTAGGCTGGATATAATTTATTATTGGGACAAAGTACGTCGTAACTTACTTAGACAATTTTGGAATTTTTTCTCACAAATTTGGCAGCTATTCAATTAAAATACTTTAAAAATATGAAAACATTTTTAATTAATTTACTATTTCATTTTTTTATATATCCAGTGTCGTATTCGATCCCTATATTTCCGCCTATTCCACCATAACATAACCACTTCGTTTTCTTCTTCAGATGACGACATTGTTTGAAATAGCAATATTTATTGTTTTATTATTGTGATAGATCGTTAAAAAAATATTGGCTGCTGCTTATTGCCAGTTGCTTATTGCTGTGGTGTGAGTGTCGCCTAATACTCATAATATTGACGATGAATAATTGGAGATATTCGATGCATTTGTTGTTAAGAAAGTAGGTAACTTATATTCACAAAATTTCCTTTAACTTATTACTTCTTACGAATACGATACAATTCTCACCATTACCATGAAATACATAACTTTATCACAATATGAGATTTACATATATAAACTGGTGCATCATTTTTTTCCCTTTGTAATTTAACGGCCGTAAAATATAAACGCGGCGATAAACGATTTAGATAGTCGGATGCTGAGAAAACAAAAACTGACGATAAGAAAGTTATATATACAAGATTATGCGTAATAACAGTTCTCCTGTGTATAATCTGATCGGAGATAAGAAATCTCGTATGCAAATACAGACCGAAAATTCGAAACGCTTCGATTTTAATGATACGATGTTCGATGGATCGTCAGCGCCTTTTATTTTAGCAGCGTATAATAAAATCGATTCTATTAATAAATTCGGTTTAAAATTAACAGACGCGACGCGTTTTAAAAATTCTTATCCAAATCCGCAACCAGAACATGAAGAAAAGTTGAATTACGATCGTGTAATTTCCACCAATAAAAATTGAATTGTATTATAATTTAGTGCAAATTATGGTATGTGTAATATAAAAATACAGTTTTATAAGTTTGATCCTTCAGGACCTGTAGTTTTCTCATCTGCATAAATAATTGTGACTGATTTATTCTTGCGTTCATAGTTTTCTCTGTGTGATCTTTCAGTCCAGTTACTGGTGACTAATATTTTCGCATGATTATTATGCTTTTCAACATCACACGAGGATTCAATGTTTGTTAATTTTGTACTAATTTTAAGTTGCATTTATTTGATTTTACGAACACAGTACAGTACATTGCATTTCTCATCTTTTTAATATTCAATTACATTTGTTAATATTTTTAAAGATTTTCGATAAATTTGTTAAGAAATACATGAAGACATAAAAACTTCACAATTACTTAATATTTACGTAGTTTCAAAACGGTTTAGGAATTTGCCTGTATAAAGCAGGGGTGGCCAAACTTTTATCCCTAAGGGGCTACTTATTCTGTAAAATGTAGTCTGAGGGTGACTATGAATATGGGCAAACAATTTTAGGATGTTTCAAAATTTTCATGGAAATTTTAATAAATAATTAGCAATAATTTCAATTAAAAAAATATTATAGTAAATAAAAAAAATACATAATCATATTTTTTTATTTTATGAAGCACAATAATATTTATTACATTAAAAAATTTACAATGTCAAGAAATAAATATAAAAAAAAAATTTTACGAAATAAATAATTCTAATTTTTTTATTTTTGGTGATGAATTTCTTATTAACCTAAAAAGATGTTTGTAAATAAGTAATTGAATTAAAATGTTTAATTGGACGAAACCTGACATTGCATAAGTGCAGCAAGTTTTTCAAAATTTGGCTCATATGAACTTAAGATAATTCTCAAACATGATTCCAAATGTTGACCTGTTAATTGCGATCGATGTTTTGTCTTGATCGCATTCATAAATGAAAATGCAGATTCACATAAATATGTTGATCCAAAGAAGACATTGAAACGTGCAACAATTGTCCAAATATTTGGATATTTATCTTTATTTATCAGTTTCCAAAAATCTGAAACTAGCGACTTAAGATTTATGTTGCATTTAATATTTATTATTTCTTCTTCCAAGCCTGCTAAATTTGTAGTACCGAGAAAGTTGTTTAGTTTCTGAGCTACATTTTCAACATCAATGTTATCATTAAATGGGCAAGACACAAAACTGGCAATATCTTCAAGTTCAAATAATTTTATAAATGTTCTTTCAAATTCTTTTAGAAGCAGTGCAATAATATCGGCATATTTGTTATAAGTAAAATTCTTTTTATTTTTAGACTCATCAGCCAGATTTTGATGTTTTAAATTACGGCGTTTTAATTGCATTGCAAGCATCTTTAGTTTCTCTTTAAATGGCTTCAAAATGCTTGTCATATCTATTATTGTTTTGGCTTTACCCTGTAGTTGTAGATTTAATTGGTGTAATTTTTCAGTAACATCGCAGAAGAGAGCAAGATCAAGAAGCCATTTTTGATCATTTAATTGTGTATATGAATCACCTTTAGTTTGTAAATATGAGCATATTTGTGGCAGAGGTTCTCTAAATCTCGTTATAAATGTAGCACGACTTAACCATCTTACGTCATCAGTATGTCAGTATGAACAGTTCACTGTGTTCATTGCCGCATTCTTTCAGCAAAGCGCGGAACTGACGACGTGATAAACTTTTAGATCTTATGAAATGTACTATTTTAAATGCAACATCCATAATATGATCGAATTTCAATACTTTTGAACATAGGACTTGAGTATGTATAATACAATGATAATCTATTAAATTTGGAATGTCATCATCACCTTTACAGAGAGCAACGAAGCCACTTTTATTACCGATCATTGCCGGAGCCCCATCAGTGGTTATTGATACCAACTTGCAAATTGTAAAATTTGTACGTGAAACATAATTTATAAATAAATCGAAGATATCCTGACCTCTTGTGCGTTCATACATGGGCTTTGGCTTCGTGGGCTACTTTTAAAACCTTTGCGGTCGACCGGTCGACCACGGTCCGACATGTTGGTCACCCCTGGTATAAAGCTTGCCATTGTCAGGAAAATTACCATCCTGGGATTTTCCCACAAAAATCACTTGAAGGCCAGCAAGATCTACAAAATACTTCCCAATCGTAGACAAAATTATACAATACCAGTTACATGTAAATGGCCATTGACATGGTTTGTGATTCTCTTATTAATTATTATTAATAATTATTTACCTAATAAAATCTATTAGGTAATAAATATTTCGATATAATTCCCGTACGCAATTATTATATCTTCAAGGTAAATATTTGGATCTTTGACTTTTAATTACATCTGATAATCTTGCTTGGAATGCACCTACTAAACGGATACTGATCTACCACTAAAAAGAAATACAGTTTTCTTTTCCAAGAAAATGTTATTTGTTTAAACAAATTTGTTACAAATAACTGGGTTGAGTAACAATTAATAAAATAAAATAAAGGAAATGTCCACACAGTGCGTTAGTTCAACAGCTACGATCTTCAATAAGCGGAAGATGAAGTTTAGATGCCTATTAGGATCTCATATTGGCGATTTATTACAAGTTAACAACTCAGTTTCAAGCTCCGTTAAGATAATTGTTAATTGGCTAATAATTGCAACTCTTCCTGGAGAATACGCTACTTATACATCATATCACAGTAATACATTTTTTGAAAAATTTCATTCAGAATTTGGATTGTTAAGTAATTACAAATAAAGGAAATATGCTTGTCAGGGCATTGCTAAACAATTTTATGATTCTATTCCTAGCCATTGGATAAAAGAAGTTTATAATTATTATTACTATAATGTTTAATTTGTTTTGTATATATATTGCATATTGCAGAAAATAATTCAGATGTAATGTACCATTTTGTATAATAATGTGACGTTTGAAATAAATATGTCACATGTTCACATACATTTAAGTAATTTTATGACTAAGTTCATTAATATTAAACACAATTAATTCACTTTCGTGATTAGGTGCACCAAAAACTATATAAAGTCTAAAACTTGAATGATAGTTGTAGTCAAATTGCATGGGAATTGCCCGATAATTAGCAAACTGTACTATGTCGATATTTATACGTGTATGTTATACGATATTTATAAGTGCAAACTGTAATTTGTCCGTTCTCCGCGACAACGAACGTGAACACAGTTCCGACAGATTAACATGGACTTTCCTACGAGACACGTTTATCAACTACCGCGTCGGTCGTCTACGAATGCACCTGCCAACCGTCCGTCATTCGAATCCTGCGTCCACGTTGGTAGTTACACATACAGGTACCGACGCCCGACTCGATCCTTAATAGTGTCTGACCATTACGTTAATTTGATTTACGAAACCGCATTCGTGGACATATAATGGCGTGTCGGAGAGGATATTTTTGACAGAATAAATTTAAATATAAAACGTTTCACAACGTCGAGTAAATAATTGCAACCTGGCATTATTTATTTATTTCTCGACGTTTTATATCGTGAAATGAGGTATTTATAGATGAGAGTTACTTTCAAAAATGATTGTTTGTGTTATTGATATCTACTTTGTTATCGTCTGTCAAAACTAAGAAATCTTTGGACTTGCATAGTGATGTGTACAAAAAAAACTCGGCACTGGACGAAAATGATATTTCAACAAAACTGCTCAATTTGCATTTTGCAAAAGTAGTATTAATCCAATGAAAAGAGAAATACTTGCGAAAACTATAAGACAGATATTATTATTGTGCAAAAGTACTAGAATCATTAATAAAAACTAAATTCATAGATTACTTCGAGAAAAACAAGCCTCTGAGTAACAAACAACATCTGCAAATAAATCTACGAGTCTACCATGTCCTCGAACAAATTGATTAAAGTTATGATTTCTAGATAAAATGCAAATAGCTTTAAGCTGTTTCTTTTTGTAGTCTGCACCAATTACTTACCAGTAAATATGAATTCCAAAGAAGCAAGCTAGTTTGCATACGACACCTTCGTGATAACAGCAAATCAAGAGAAGAGATTACATGAGAAAATGCACCGGAAAATACAGAAATTTCATTTCTAAATTCAATTCCGAGTGAACGTAACTGATGTTACTAGGCCTAAGTGGGAAATTACAAAAAAGTAACAAAAAACAATAATTGCTTGATAATTAAGGTAAACGAAAGGAAGATAACAATTATTTATGGGTTTTATAAGGGAAACTATACAGCGTGTTCCCGGGAACATTCTACAATAGCTAACTATTTTATTTAAAGAGATACAAAATGGACAAAGTTTAAGTACCTTGCAATGCGCATTTCCCTCAATAAATTATAAAACAAAAGAACATCACGTTGCTAAGATACAAACAAGCATAACGATTAATTTTTTAAATTGAACATCATGTATATTTTTATATTTTTAAGTTGCTCTGGTTGCCTGTTATAATTAATTATACGACAATTTTTCTCTAAAACCGCTATTAAAAGAGTTTTGAAGAAAATAATTTTGCATATTTCATTATAATTATACTAGTGGTAAATAAATAATTTATAATACATTTCTTTCATTGTTACTGATGTGAGATGCATAAGACATATTGTTCGTCCGAAGGATGTAAAACATTTGCAAAACAACTTGTTGCAAAGGGAGGATCGATAACAACAGTTCTTTTGCTTTTTGATATTTATTATTTTATAACTTTTTTAACTCCTTAATTAGCGATTCTAGAAAAAAATTGTTTTATAATTAATTATAGCAGACAACCAGAGCAACTTAACAATATAAAAATATACAGGATGTTCAATTTAAAAAATTAATCGTTATGCTTGTATCTTAGAAACGCGATGTTCTTTTGTTTTATAATTTTTTGCGCGAAATGCGCATTGCAAGGTACTTAAACTTTGTCCATTTAACCAAGTTTGTATCTCTTTAAATAAAAAAGTTAGCTATTATAGAATGTTCCCGTGAACAGGCTGTATATCTTCGGTATAGAAATATTTATTTATTTCGATCGGTTTAGGCTATATAGCCATCTTCAGGCAACCTATTATATGGACAAGGTAAAGCTGCAAAATTTGTAGTATGTTAGTGACCTACGTAACAAGTTATAAAAACTGAGAAATTAACTGAGATAATTCATTTATTATTTCACTATTTATTTAATTATAATCAGCTATACGCGTAAATTCGGAGGAGTAAATACATAAGCCAGAATTACACTGGAACAATTTTCGAATTTACCGTTAGTTGACCAACACCGATCGTATTATTTAGATGTCCAATTCTACTTTTGTTCGGTTATTGTTAGATGCGATGTCGTGTAATTGTCTGTTAGATTTTGTGTATTTCTCCTATCTTTCATTATAAAAAGTTAATAAAACACACACTTTTTTTGAATATCTGCAATCATTTTTGAAGGAGAAAATGTAATAAATTTCTAATTTCTACACTTTTTTTTATTAATAACTATTTACTACTATTTACCAATCAAATAATTTGGAGAAACTAAAATCTTGTTTAAACTAAGTTTAACGGGGGCGTTTCCTTGGCTGTGAAACTACAGTACTTGTCCACGGATTTGAATACATTCAAAATGAAGTGATTAATTCACCTTGCTGCACTTCACTTCTATAAAGAACTGTTTTTTATATTGTCAATAAACAATAAATGACTTTTTAAATACTTTCAAATCGGCACCTGTCAGCTGTCACACATATAAACATTAAGGCCGAGTTGCACCAACGCAAATTAGTTACTCTTCGATTATTTTCTATAGGAACAATTATTATAACAATAGTCATGACAATGGTTTCTATAGAAATTAATACGGATTAATTAATCGTGGCTTGGTGCAACTGGGCATAAATATCGGAAATCTGGTTACGAATACGGCAATTTACACTGTGTAAACGTGTCTCGCAAGTAGCCAAGGCAATCAGTGAGCGAATTTTTTAAGTGAGAATTTTAATTTACTAATCCGAATTTACGAACATTGTATAGCTGATACAAGTTATAATCAGATGGTGATTGTTTTCATTACCAAAACAAACAGCCAGTGTTTCAAAATTCAATTCAATGTGATCCGAAATAAAATACTGTCAGGAGCAGTTCCAGCCCACACATTGATTTCAGTGTACATTTTGATGAATTTATATGATCACTTAAACAAAGCAAGCTTGAGATCAGGAATGCAAATTTCGCTGTTATTCTCTTACGGAGAACATTGCTGCCGGTTCTTGTCCGTTTCTGCACGCTACATTTCTTAAACGCAAGTCTGCTACGCAACACGCCCTAACGGACATCACTTCCTGTTATTCACCTGTACGAGATGTATTAATCTCCTTGATATCCGTATTTGGCAAATTAATGGAGAAAGTTCTTTGTAAGCGGTTACTATCTTTCTCAAATAAATATGACATAATATCTGAAAACTATTTGGGGTTCATGCGGGGTAAATCGACGAAGGACGCTGTGTATAATACCTTAAACAGCATATACGCCGATTTAGATACCAAACAATATGTTAGTGGAATGTTTTTTGACCTGTCCTTGAGCTTTGGAATTATTGGATCATATAATACAACATAAAAAGTTTGAACTGTATGGCATAAGAGGAGCCGAGCCGCACTTAACATTTTCATATCTGACTAATCGTGAGCAGTTAACTTGTATCTATGGAGAAATGGATAATGGGATGAGAAGGTTTTCATCGGAGCTTGCGTCTATAAATATCGTTGTTCCACAAGGTTCCATTTTGGGTCCAATTCTGTTTAACATGTATATTAATGACTTGTCGGGTTACTTTGAAACTAGTATAGCTTTGACACAATATGCTGAAGACAATAATGTCTCCATACCTGAACACACAGAAGTTGATTTTTTGGGTTTATTGGTGGACAATAAACTTAATTTTAACGCACATTGTGACAAATTAAAACGTAGTTTAGCATCATTTTATTACGTGACATACAATCTACGAAGAATTGTAACCATTAACACGTTACGTTCGTATTATTTTGAAAATATTGAACCACGGTGTTGTTTTTTAGGGTTCTTCTTCGCACTTCTA
>JAFFZR010009621.1:0-10577 GCA_018397195.1 Lethrus apterus | reverse complement strand
TATCAACATTAAATTTTCAGATCGATTTTTCTCAGAATTTTTGTAGTGCAACCTTATGATTTTTTTGTACGGTCATAAAAGATAGACAAATCACTATCGGATTCCACTAAAAAAAATGTATGTTGTCATTTAAATTTTTTTGTGATGATGTCATAATTACAAAACAAATGAAAATCGGAAGGTGAATTGCACGTATTAATGTGTATTTTTGAAATCAAAAATCGACCTGTTTCAGCGTTTTTTAAAAAACCGGTTGAGTTCGTTTTTATTTTAAATATTCCTTACTTTTTGTCCTCACTGTATGTATTCATAACTCTGTTCTTATTCCATAAACTTGACATTTTCGATCAATTTTCTAAAGAGCCGACGAATGAAGATTATTATTATTCAATTATTCAATCAATTAATCAATCCAACCTTATCCAATAATAATTAAACCTAACGCAATCCAACTATATAAAAATTAAATTAATCAATGCACTTTTTTTAAGAATCATCATCATCCATATTCTTCAAAATTATATTTTGACCGTTTTTTTATTTCCAAATCATTTAGTTAAAAAGTTGTTTTAATCAACCAGATCTAATCAAAAACTAATCAACTAATAAAAATCAACCCAACCCAACTATCTCAAAGGTAATCAACAAACTTTTTATCAAACACGGATTAAACCAACTGATTCTAATCATAATTAAACCAACCCAATACGACTATAATAAAAATTTCTTTATCCAATTAAAATTAAAAGAATCATCATTATAGATGTCATTTGCAACTTTTTTCCTTGTTTCTAAATCATTTGACATAGAAATTATTATAATTAGTCTTCTCAGTTTAACAATAATTAAAGCATCTGACGCAACCTAAACTGAATCAACAATCCAAATCAACAACAATCATCAATGATAAACAAACCTTAATAAAACCAACCAAATCAAGCCAACCCAATGCCAATTTTTTAAACCAACCCAATTAGTTATTGTCAAATCAATCCAACCATAAACACTCCAATCCAATTCAATTAAACAATAATCTGCAAAAGCCAACCCAACATATTGAAATCAACCCATTCTCACCATTATCAAATGAAGTAAACCCTTTTGTATTCTTAAAGAACGTACCCAAGTTGCTGTATATTTTGGGTTCTCTTGTCGGCGTTTTTGTTTACATTTGGCTTGATATTCTTTGAGTTTTTTCCAAATGATTTTTAAGTAATTTTTAATCTAATTAAATCCGAATCGAAATTATTGAAATGGGTGCTTTAAGGTTTAGGGTAATTTGGGTTCGGTTGGGTTAGGTTTTCAAAATTTGTTTGTCATTTTTTTTTGTAGTATTTGGAAAGGCGTTTCGGGAAAGTTGCGAGATTGGCCGCTTCCCTTTGTTACAGTTTGCAGATGATACTTTACATGGGGATAGTTTTGTACGCTCCCGCTTTGGCCTTGGAAGCACTGACCGGTATCACCAAATTAGCGGCAATTTTGTCAGTTGGTGAGTTTTATTTTTTTTAACGACGTCGTCATGTTATTTAAAATGTTACCGATACGTTCAGCGTTCAGCATTTTTTTTTTTGCAAAGTGTATCATAGAAAAAAATTAGTGTAGTAAATTATAGACTTTTCGGGTTGGAACCATATTTGGACGTTTTGTGGTATAGTTTTCGGGTTGGAACCATATTTGGACGTTTCGAGCACTTTCGTAAGAGATATTATCAGTGTTGCTGATCTGATCAACGCAGCAAGCAAAACTAGTTAATTATTTAATATTAAGTTCACATCAGTTCGTTTTTGTTCAGATATTCAGCTAAACAATTTTTTTAGGTTTAGTGTGTACATTTTATTCAACAATCGGCGGTATGAAAGCCGTTCTGATGACGGACGTATTCCAATCATTACTGATGTTCGCCGCAGTCTTCAGCATAATCATCTTTGCCTCAATCGACGTAGGTGGCATAGACGAAATATGGCGTATAGCCCAACGCGGAGGTAGAACCGATTTACTCAAGTACGTCATCAAATTAAAGACTTGTTCCATTTTAGCATTTCGTGTTTCAGTTTCGATCCCGATCCTGTGGTGCGTCACACGTGGTTCACGCTGATCATAGGTGGAGGAATCACATTTTTGTCGCTGTACGGAGTAAATCAAACGCAAGTTCAGCGATATTTGACGCTGAAAGACTTGAAATCCGCGCAAAAAGCAGTCTGGTTGAACTGGCCGATATTATCGACTCTTAGCCTCAGCACCTCTTTATCCGGATTGGCAATTTACTCCAAGTATTTCGATTGTGATCCGGTCGCGTCCGGAAAAATCGACATCGACGACCAAGTTAGTCGAACCGTTAAGTTTTTTAAATTTCACAAATGTGTTCCAGTTGATGCCTTATTACGTGGTCGATACGATGGGACATATACCTGGATTGTCTGGACTTTTCGTCGCTGGACTTTTCAGCGCCGCTTTATCAACGGTATCGGCGTCGTTAAATAGCTTGGCCGCCGTCACGATGGAAGATTACATCAAGGTAATTCCAAAGGACGCAACGCAACAATTTTCACATTTAATTCGTAGCCAATGCATAAAAAATTGTATGGGGACGTTATGCCCGAAAATCGTTTGTCGATGTATACAAAAATGGCCGCACTTTTGTATGGTATAGTTTGCCTTGGTGTGGCATTTTTGGCGCAATTTCTCGGTGGAGTTTTACAAGCGGCTTTGACTATATTCGGCGTTGTGGGAGGTCCACTTTTAGGACTTTTTTCGTTGGGGATGTTTACGACCACCGCAAATCAAAAGGTAAGAATTTGCAAATGTTGGCATTAAAATTAAACAAAAAAAGCAACTACAAACAAAAATCGAAAAGAAAACTAACACCATAGACAAATAAAAGGTTGAGACGTCAATTGAAATTAACAGAAAATTTGACTTGACTTAGCTGTCAAATTTTCTTCCAAAAAAATCACCAACAGAAAATTTGACAGCTAAGTCAAGTCAAATTTTCTGTCAATTGTTGGTGATTTTTTCTTGCCAACTAAGTCAAGTCAAATTTTCTGTCAATTGTTGGTGATTTTTTCTTGCCAACTTAAATTTTGATTTTTCCTATTCATTGTAGGGAAGCACATTTGGTTTGTTGTTTGGGGTCAGTTTTGCTTTGTGGATGGCCTTCGGGCAACCGAGACCTCCTGGCCCAAAATTACCGGTTTCGATCGATGGATGCGGATTTAATTCAACTCTGACGAATAGAACCAATAGGTGGATTTTTTGCAGAATTTTTATAGATTTTATTGGTTTTACAAGATTGTAATGGTTTTAGAAATCATTTTTAACTAAAATTCGGATTTCAGTGAATACTTCTGGTTATACAGGGTGTCGTATTTGTACAATGGTGTTTTTGGACTCATATCGACGTACGTCGTGGGTTACTTTGTAAGCTTCGTGATTGGAAAAATAACCGGAGAGAAACAAGAAAACGTCGATCACAATTTGTTTATATCTTTTGTTGCCAATCGCTTGAAGAAGGAAAATGATGTTAAGGTACATACTTGATACCATTTTTCAATTTTAAATAAATTTAAATAATAATAAATAACAACGACATTGAAACTGAAAAGATTAGTTTCTGTGTGTTACCCTGTCATCAGTTCGGCTGTGTGAGTGTTAAACTCACAGACGAGCTAGGCAGACGCCAGCTTAGTCAGCTGTTGATAAATACGTTAGGTTGGAACTTTTCTTTTAAATTTTTTACTATAAATAAAATTGGTCCTAACGTCGATCACTGGGGGACACTTTTGTCCCATAATACACGTCATAGTTTTTATTAGTGAACCTTCTTGGTTTTTCTTCCAGTTTTATATTATTTACCTGTTGAAAATTTTTCTAAATTCATTTAAATTTTTATTCTTATGAATTTTTCAGATTTCCATGTTGGGCTATACCTACGGGGATTTTGCTTCAAAAAGAGATTTAAAAAATATTTGCGAATGAATTCTATTTTCAAACCGAATCTGAAGAATCGATCCAAAAAGAGCAATAAAATTTTTAAATTAATTTGTTGCTTTTTTTTTCTTTTCTGTTTAATTTGGAATTATTTTCAATGAGTAAATTTTAAATTTGCAAATAATTTCTGTTTATCAAGTGTTGTAAGTTCAACGACAGAGCTGGCGAGTAGTCGTCATTTTCGTTATCAAAAATAAAATAACATACAAAAATAATAATAATAGAAAGAAATAAAAAAATAGGTATTTGTATTTTTGGGTAATCAGATCGATGCCATGCAACTTAATCGTTAAAATCGAGCCGCATTGACACTTCTAATTGAACCCAATCAGCCCAATGTGCGACTTGGCGGAGTCGTATGCTGCTGCAGCCTCTGGCAATGGGGAACGTTGCACGACATCGTCGAGGATCAGTTCAATCTGGTTTGCACCGACGTGTTTAGTTCCATCCGGTTCATGCCGTCGTCTCCTTATGTGCGTTTTTATTGTACGTTCGTTACATTTTCTGACCGTACGTTGACATAAGACGTGTATTGTAGACATGATGACATGACACGTGCAAAAAAAATTGTGAATTTCGAAATATGTTTTACAAAATCACTTTTTTAAAGTCTCCCTTTTTACAAAATAATAAATGAGTTAAAGAATTAATTCATGAGCGCCAACTATAACGGGACAACGGTGCCCCCATTTTGAAAATAGTTCTCGAAACAATCCTATTTATATTATTCTAAATTAACTTATTGTCGTCCACTATATTGAGCAACGAAATGTGTCGGGCAAAGGGGGGCTATGGTAGACATCAGATATCAAAATTAAAAAAATTATTTTACGAATGCGTTATCGTGCCCCTGAGATAAGAAGTGTGCCAACTTTTCAATACGCGCCCCCTTTTTCGTTCATATACAATTTTGTACCCCTTCTATGATTGTCGATATTTTCCGCGATATATAAAGAGAAATCATGCCAATAAAAAAAAAAAAAAATTATCTATAGAAATTAAAATATATATAAAATTAAGAAAAATTTAAAAATGTATTAAAATGTTAATCCCCCCCATTGTGAAGCTTGAAAAATTTGTTCCAAAACTTCCCAATTTCTACGTTTCTTTAAATTATATATAGACAAGTTGTCGAAAGGAATTCATCCTGATTTTTTTTTTTTCGTGAAATTTTTCATATACAATTTAGAATTTTGTGTTTCGGATAAAAAACTGTCGATTTTTTTAAAATGAAAAATCTCCCCTATGGTAATTTCAATTTCGAATAATAAAAAAAACGGTGCCCTTATTTTCAATTTTTTTGTGTTTGTATTAGACATTTTCTTCCACATCATATTCTTTTCAAATACTCTTGAATCTCAACGTTTATGAAAAAAAAAAAAAAATTATAATTAATGATTAATTAGGAATGAATGATAAATGTTGATTTTGGTTCAATTTTTAAAAGTCGACGCCTATGAATCGATTGTTTCACATACGCCGTGCATATATTTATAACCAGAAATTTCTGCAAGTGTAAGGTTGTTTTTTTTCAATTGGAATGTCTCGCAAATATGTTTGTTTGTAATAAAAATTAATTACACGTGTGTCGTTGTTTTATTACAGAAATTCGTCACAGTTTTAAAAATTTGATAGATAAGTAAGAATGTTATTTTTAGACTTTCAATTAATTTTGATCTTTATTGTTAGTAATTAAAACTTCTTCGTGGAAAATATATAAACTATTGTTTATAACGCCAAGAACGATTTCATTAGTTAAAAGCTTTGAAGTTTTAAAAAATAGAAATTTTTATAGGCTTATAAGTGGAGCCGATTGTTCGAAAATTTAGAACAAGGATATTTTATTTAATGATTTAATCAACATTATTGAAAATATACAAAGTTCAATGAACAAAATTTTAATTCATTTTGATATTAAAAATCCTGGTTTTTCACATTATATATTGTATATTTTTTGTTTTTGTTTGATTGAAATTTTAACGAAAATGAAAAACCCCTCATTTTTCCAACTTAAATGTGTTTTTCATTTTATTTCACATTTTTATTATATATATTATGTTTTGTCATTAATTTCTATTTTATCTTTTTACGTCATATATTAAAAAAAAAAAAAGAAATTGGAAAAAATGTCGAGTTCAACCAAAAACAAAAGTAAAAGGAAATGTTTGAGGTTGGGACACTGTGAAGTAGTGAATGTTGAAAACTTTGTAAGTAGCCGGGGGGGTGGGGGTGGGGGGGCAATTCAAAAAAAGTATGTACATCTATTTAAATTAAATAATAAGTCACGTGATACCAGATCAACAAAACTATCCTTATTAAGTATATAAAATTAAAATTTAATTTAATTTTTAAAAATTTATTACTTTTTAACATTTTATTATTTTTCCTGGTAATTTCTTCAATTTATTTATTTTTTGTATTAATAAAAATCTTCACAATAAAATCTCTCCTCATAAATATCTCAATGAACGGAAGGCGGTCTTAATGTTTTTTGAACGAGAAGGGGGAAACGACATGAAAATTTTGCACTCCGTTGGTATAAAGAGGGGAGTTGAAAATAAGTTGAACAATTGTAACAAGCGATTTCACACTAATCACAAATCCGCAATAATGGTGGTTCTATATTTATTCAGCTCTCATCCAGTCTTGTAATAATAATTTTTAGCAACTGTCTAAAAATTACAAATATTTCAAAGTTACATGTCCATTTGGGAAAACGTTTTTGTAATTCCATTTTTTACATAACTTTAGAAAATTGAAGGAATTCTGTGTCATTACCTCGCGTGCCATCACGACTATTACCTACATCAAGTGTAATAACCCCAACTTGAAAAAATAGAAACATGTCCATTAAACATATACATATACTTATCTGTATAGGTTAGCTTTTAACTAAATCGAACTGGATAGTTCTGGAAACTGAAAACTATGACTAAAAATCTACGACATCAAAAAGTAAAAACTGAAGCGTCCAAAAAGTTTGAATCAAATTGAAAAAACCAAATTTGTTTGAGTATTGAAATTTTGAAAAATCTCAATAAGCAATTTTTGATAAATTTTTTCAATTAATCATATTACTTAACTTTTTCCTCTTTATTTCTGAATCATCATTTCAATTAAAACCAACGCATTGTCGTGGCAATTAAAAACAAATTGTAACGAAAACCAATTGCCGCAAACCGGATTTTTTCGTGATAGTTCTCGATAGCTAACATTGCGTCCCCACCAAGTGCTTTTCAACAATTTATTAAGCTCGACCTCTTCCTATTAAAGAAGTTGTGCGAAATTTTCAGTCGTCTTTTGTCAATTCACGTATACTGAGTGCAAGTTTTCATTAAAAAAAAATATACAAGTGTATTTTCTGTACAGAGAAGACTATCTAATACGCGAATGAAATACAGGAGCAGATCGAATAGGCAAATTATACAAATTCAATTCAGGACTTTCCTTTCCAATCGGATTAAGTACATAGGATAGTTTTTTTAAATTGTGAGTATTTTTGTTTTTATTATTGTTTTTTACATATTTATTGTTTGACACACGAACTCGGGTTATTACCCGTCGTCAGTGCGGCTATTGTGAGCGACTGATGTTTGCCGAATTACTGTCTCGTCCTGGTTCGGTAACATTTATATTTATTGAACATAAAAGTATAATTGTTATACAGCGTGTTCAAAGTTATCTGCGCACTATTGCTATTTTCGTTATTTTTGGAGCTACAGAGTCAGTTAAATTACCAAAGATGCAGTGATTTTTCCGCTGATTACAACGGTCCACACAAAAAAACAATTGCGCATCACATTTCAGAGCCAACTCAGATAATTAGATTTTTTAAATGGAACACCCTGGATATTTATGTAGCAGTCGGTAGAAAATGAAATTTTGCACAAAATCTTCTTATACTACTATAACCCAGAAATGAAAAACAAAAGAGCTACGACGACATTAATACAGGTCACCGCACATGGGATGACTTCGTTAGTAGAGAAGCTACGGTGTTGGTCAATACATCAAAAATGTGTAGTTTTTTCTACTGATTACAATGGCATACTCAAAAAACAATTGCCAGTCGCATTTTCGAACTGTTTGCTTTGATACTCATTTACTTATTTTATATTAAAATTTGGCCTTTAATCTTACGGTTGTACTATTAGAAGAGTATTCTATGTAAAATTTAACTTTTTATCAATTAAAATATACAGGATGTCTCATAAAAAAAATTTTTTGTTAGTTCGAAAATGCGACTCGCAACTGTTTTTTTGAGTACGCCATTGTAACCAGTAGAAAAAACTACACATTTTTGATGTATTGACCAACACTGTAGCTTCTCTACTAACAAAGTTATCACATGTGCGGTGACTTGTATTAATGTCGTCGTAGCTCTCTTGTTTTTCATTTCTGGGTTATAGTAGTATAAGAAGATTTTGTGCAAAATTTCATTTTCTACCGACTGCTACATAAATATACAGGGCAAAATAAAATCTCAATGGGGAGCTTCTTGTATTGTTTCAGAAATGAATAAAATGACAATTTTTCAAAAACAAACATACATTTTCATTTATTTCTTAAATATTCATTAGCATCTGCGGTACAGAGAACGGTTGTGTGTCATAAAATAAATCACCAAGGAATGAGTTATTTGGGTATGGTGAACAACCAACGCTTACTTATGCATTAACTATCGGTGTACATGAACGGAATTTGTAAGAGAACGAATCAATTATGCAGGGCCGAGTGTGCTCTAAATTATTCAATCAAAGACTCAAATTCATTCCTAAATAATACATTCATGTGTGTTCGCGAGTGTCACGACAAAGTTACTCTAAAATACTTTAAATTAATTAACTTGGGAAATTTACAACTATTCAGGGAATATTCCTCACCGACAAAGGCCCGACAAAGCAAGATGGATGATGGGACATTCACAATGAAAATGTATGCAAAAAGAATGATTAAAATAAAATAAAATAAAAATGTATGTACACCCATGGGATATTTTCTAGCTTCGCCTCTGATTATACGTTTTAACATAATATTTGCGACAGCGGAGAACATACATTTCCATAAGACGTGTTGGGTTTTTTAAATAAGTATGCGAAAATTTCGCAATAAATTTAGGAAAAAAGTTGATGTTTTATGTATAAGTCGAAAAGGTTCATTCGATATTTTAAATTGTTTGTCATCAATCTTAATAACGTGAAAAGACTTGCACGCTCGAAACGTAAAAGCTTTCATATTTTATCGAACTCTAGCCCGGCTATTACAATTTATTAAGTTTTTCGTGTTTTAATGAGTAAAATCTATAACCTATTAACTCTATCCACAATATCTGAATAAAATAAGTGACGTTATTAGAGCTTCTGGCAATTTTCCAAATCCTATTTTATGAATTTGGAAAATTCCTGTGCCATCGAGATATCCTTAAAACTTCGGTTTTACATCAAACCCCTGAAGGACAACAGAATTACAACTTTGCATATATAAGATGTCGATTTCATAAAAAAAATCAACCGAATTTCATTAAAATAATTCTCGCCAAAAGTTTAAATCACGAGCGATATCAGCGTGACGGCGATAATAAAGAAAACGATAACAGAAAATCTAATCAAATCGGTAAAGTACGCAACTAAAACAATAGCGCAAGAACAATAAAAAGTTGAGCTGCATCCTTTTGTGAGTTATCCAGCAGGGTGTAAACTAAAGCCATAACAGCTCCGGATGTAGGCTAACCGGGCTAAATCTGGACCATTAAATGATCTCGCGCCGTGACGTCATTTCGCGAATAGTAGTTTCCATGACGACGTGACGTCAGTTGCCAGAAGCGATGGGCGTCGGCGGCAAAACGGCTCCAATATTTACGAACCTCGCACATCCAACGAATGCATTTAAGATTAATTATAAATCCGACCCAGTTAACAGCAACAATATTACAAAGATAATATTAAATTTATATGCTTGGAACGTTACAACGAAAATACTTTTTTTATTAAGATTTATATTACGTACTTCAAATGAAAACCATATTTTTTTAAATGTTTAGCAAGTGGTAATGGCGAGAAAAATAAGTTAGTAAATTATTAAAAATAACAGAAAATAAAATTATAAATTTATAAAAGGAGAAGCAAAAAACCACATTAACTATTCTACTTAAATTTACGCGCTACAACGATCGTCGAGGTATTTGATTGGCACACACACATGAATGGCTGCAAAATCGCTAGTACAGCACTTTCGCAACATGCTTGTGTTAAAAATACCACTAGAGGCTAGGTAAACTAACTACAACTAATTCGCGTCGTTGTGTGGGAACCTTAAATGGAACTGAAAATGCATAAAAAAATATGCTGAACTATAATCACAACAAATTTAAATTGTATTAACTTTAAACACAACCATTCGTTGCGCATGCGTTATCAAGCCATATTACAAAAATGACAACAAAACAAGTGTCACAACCTCTACTTCTACATTTTCATTTCTGGTTAAATTAAATTAAGTATCTATTACAAGAAGTGCATGAAATTACATGAAAATGCATAAAAAAATATGCTGAACTATAACCACAACAAATTTAAATTGTATTAACTTTA
>JAFFZR010009619.1:1758-20127 GCA_018397195.1 Lethrus apterus | reverse complement strand
TACAAGAAAGTCACAATTTTGAAAATAAAATTGGATTTAGTGGGGTTTGAAGCCAATTATTGAATTTAATGGAATTTGGAAGTCAATATTGTGGATTACGTGTGTTTTGATTCCGAACAAAGTAGGTTTGAAAAAAGGGAAAGCGTAACAATGAAAAAAAAACAAAAGAAAACTTTTTATTGTTTGAAAAACAACAAGAACGAAATGAAATTAGACTAATAGATCCGGATTTATATTACCCAAAGTTGGAGTTGTAGCTTTGTTTATTCACGTTCTGATTGGTTGATGTGTATTTAGTGGCCTTTGAAAATTATTTCCAACAGATTTGGTGGAGTTTGAAACTATGTCAAATTTTAACAGTGAATTCTAAATGGAATTTGGTGGGTTTGACATTATTATAGTTTACAAATCAGTAGAGATTTTCATAAGGATCCTGTTATGCTATCTAACTCATATAACATTAAAAATGGATTTAGGGGGTTTTGAAACTAGAGGACTCAATTGCAAATAAGTAAGCCATGAAGCAAGGTACCCTCGCCGTTACACATGAACAATGAGGATATCTGAAAGATATAGAGATTTAGAAGACTTGAGGCGTCGAATCGTCCAGGCGTGCCGTGAAATTCCTCGAATATTTTTAAATAATGCAACTTCGAGCATATCTAAGAGGTACGAGCTATGTATTGAACAAAATGGCGATCAATTTGAACAACTATTATAGAATTAATGAATTGATTTATTATTGTGAGTTTTTTTGAAAATTAAAAAAATCTACCAATTGTTGATGTGTCATTATTTGTTGCTTCCTACAATGTTAGCGTTCTTGGAAAGCAAAGGACACTTGACATTTGTTGTTCATCTGTAACTTGTAGGTACCTCGTTTCATGGCTTACTTAATTGTATTTAACTGTGATCACATTTTAATTGATTTGTACCGCTAGGGTTCAACCAAAATATGATTTTATTATATCGCTTGTGTTCAGAAAAAATGTCGAATTCGAAAAAACAAAAAAAAGTTATGATGCCATTAAAAAAAAAAAGTTGACAATCGTTGCTCATGGGCACTTCAAAATAAAACGTATTATTTACTGCCAGGTTATAGCGGGCTTTGAACAATTCAATGCGGTTTTTGAATTTTGAAAATCGGATGTCTAATAATGACAGCTCTGTCCGTTTTTAGTGTACCGCTCTATATATAGCAATGATTGATTTTAATTTTTTTTTGTAAATAAAACATTCGTTGATAAAATAAATGATTGTTTTTTGCATCCTTAACGAGTACAAAAATAAACCCTTAATGTTTATCATCGTGGAAAAATCGTGACAACTTGGAGAATCAAAAAATCAAATTTAGTTTGCTTAGAAAAATCTAACGGAAAAGTGGTAAATATCGAGATGTAACTTATTAATTTGTTTATAGTATCATTTTTTTATACTTTCAGCGGATAAACATACGCCTTATATTTAACGCGCAGAAAAATAAAATTACATGTCTGTGGAATTTTATCTGGAAAATATTTTATCTACGACCGTAGGCTTTTTCGCACTCTAAACAGTGCGTAAAGTAATTCATTATAACACAAGTGCGATAAAGTAAATTATTTGACGACGCAGTGTTCACGGCAACCACGGCAAAATGTCCGTACTTGTTGACACCGTTGCTATGAAACATTTAGGGACAGACATGACATTGCAGGTGACATTTAACATATTTAACGAATTTCGGTAATTTTCTTCTTCATATTTACAGTCGTAGATAAAATAGTGTACGCAACACGTGCGTGAAGTGTCATTAAAAAACTCGCATGCTTTCAGCATACTCGTTTCATAATGAACCACTTCACGCACTTGTAGCGTAAACCACTATTATCGGTATTGGATTTGATTATCCGTTTAATCTGTATTCGGTTGACCATCGATTAGCGCATTATTACATTATAATATTTATAAATAATAAAAAGGAAAGAGAGTATTATAAACATTATTGGAATGATTATTTAAGCAAAAACCCCTTTTTGAATTTATGGTAGGAAGATAAAAATTGAACAATGAAATCAGTTTGAAACTGAATAGTTGTGTATACAGTGCGAGTGTAAAGTAAGGAATAAAATTCGTTAAGTTTTTATCCTTAATTGGCAACTTTCCTCCGACAGGTCAATTTGTATTTTTAAGTCCCCAAATAACAGAATTGAGAAATTGGAAAAAGATAAAAAATAACATAATAATCACAGATCTAAAAATTGACAAAGATAACAGGGCCGATTTGAAGAATGATATGGAGAACTTCATTGATAAAGAGATAGATAAGAATTAAGGAAGCAATAAAAATAGGAACAAGAACATGTAAATTAGAACTAGAGCAATTTGAGGATAAACGTAGGATAATGGAAAATAAAAGCATCACATTCAAGTGGAAATGTATACGTGAAACTAGCGAAAAATGAAATGCAGATATAGCAAAAAATAAGGCAGTTCGAACAGAGGAGTAAGAGTGAAGGGAAACATCAAAAACAGCATATAAAAAAGAATACATAGAAGGAAAAATGTGGATTGGGATGAAAAGGATGAAGTAATCAGAGAATACGGCACAGAGGAAAGAATTATAGAAATTGGAAAGAGCGTAACTGCTCATAATCCAAAAAACTGATAGAAGTAGGAACGGAGGAAAGGCGGATGAACCACGCAACGAAAAAGGACATGAATACAGGTGTAAATAGGATAAACAATAGAAATAGAAAAACGAATAATGTAGACAAAAAAGATATGAGAAATAAGAAAGCAAAAAGGAAACGAAAGATATAAAGAAGGAAGAAAAGAATTAGAACAAAAAACCATAATAATAGACTCATTGATGTACGTAGAATAAATGGTAAAGAGGAAGAAATTGTGGAGGAAATGACTAAGTACAAAATAGAAATATTAGGGGCGGCGGAAACCCAAAAGAAAGGGATAGGTTAGACAGAAAAAAACAGATGGATAGCAGAGAGATGTACACTTGGAAAATAGCGACTTGGGACGTTAAAAGTAGCTTAGGGAAGAAATAGAATTAGAAACGGAATTTGAAAAATTGGGAGTGTACATATTAGGAATAACAGAAACGGAAAAAAAGGGGAAAAAACATTAAAACTGCCACATAATAATATACTGATATGTAGCGAAGCAAGCCCAGAAAAAAGGGCGTTGGCGGAAGTAGGATGTCTGATCAGCAAAAAAATAGAAGAACAAATACTAGACTGGACAGCTTGGTCTGAGCGCATATTAAACGTTGAAATAAAAGATACAGTACAAAACAAGTAAAATCAATAATAATTGTATATGGGCCAAATGAAGATGACAAAGTTGCTAACAAAGAAAATTTTGGGATGAATTAACAAAAATAATTGAACAGGCTAAAGAAAGAATTTATTTAATAGGAGACTTTATAGCAGTGTCGGAATGCAGAACAGTAAATATGAAACAGTGATTGGAAAACACGGAGAAAAAAATAAGAAATGACAATGGGAAGTGAATGCTCGACTTTTGCCTCATAAACGATCTGGTAATAACATACACAATTTTCATGCATAAAGACATGCATACATTTACAAGAGAAGTTGTAAGTAGAAATGAAAGATCAGTAATAGACTATTATAGTAGTTGAAAATGAGCACAGAAAATCCATAAAGGATACAAAAGTGAGAAAAGGAGCGGAAATTGGTAGTGACCACTTTGTAGTACTTTCTAAAGTTCAAGAAGTGATAGAATAACGAAACCTACAAAATACCACACAAAAACGAACAGTACAATGGGACTCAATTAAATCATATAAACTGAGAGATAAAGAGGTTGCAAAGAAATTTGAACAAAGAATAAACCTAAAATTGGGAGAAACTGATACAAATATGGAAAATGGAAGTATAGAAGAAAACCGGAACTTTGAAAAATTGGTGTTGATGACAGCAGGAGAGGTATGTGGTATAAACAGGAAAAGTAACAACAGAAAACAGACATCGTGGTGGTAGGAGGAAATTAAAGAACAAATAAGGACAAAAAAAGGCATGGAAGAATTGACTAGCAACAAAAACCGAAGTAACATATAAGGCCTACGAAAAGAAAAGGAAAAAAAAAACAAAGAAGTAATAACAGCAGCCAAAAAGGAACAATTCGAGAAGTTTGTTATGGCATGTTAATCAACAGATGTGGTTTTTAGTAGGAGTGATATAAATACGTTATCTACTAGCTTCATCGTATCGGTTTGTGAGTTATAAGCCAAAAGTTATTTTATATTTATAATAATAATAATAATATGTCTTTATTGCACTAAAATATAAACATTAAAAAATACAACAGAAATTTAATAACAGTGCAAACACAAGGCTAAGTAGGTTCAGAAAAAAATCTGCTTATACCCAACCTTGAATGACGGAAAATAAAAAAAAAATATGCATTACTTGCCTATAACATTGATTATTAAAAAATAATCCTTAATAAAGATTAAATTTCTGACAGGGCATACTTTTAAAAGACTGTGGAATGTTCTTGTACAGTGAGATCGAAAAAAAAATTAGTCAAAGTAAGCCATGAACAAAAATCGGCATGTCTTTACTTAAACCACTATTTATTTTTTAATGTCAAATTGACGCTTGTCAATTTGAAAGTGCTCCTGAAATTGTTCATAACAGGCAACGTAAGAATATTGCCATTTACCGTTTCCTGTTTCATTTCCATTTCAAAAATAAAATTCTAAAAGAAAAGCTTTGATTTGACAAACAACATTTTTGACAAACGTCAATTTGACATTAAGAAATAAAAAGAGGTTTAAGTAAAGACACGCCGATTTTTGTTCATGGCTTACTTTGACTAATCTTTTTTTCGATCTCACTGTATGATGTTCTAAATATGGATGGTGATAACAGTCCACGAAATCTCGTAGTTATGCGCATCGGATCGATATCTAATCATTAATCATATGACACAAACGAGGTGATGACCTGATTTAATAAAATTCTATGATATAGATATAGAGTCTGCAATTACGTCGTTCTTCATGTTTAACCAACAGGCTTCTGACAGTTTTTTGCGATATATTTTGTATACGATTACAAGAGACGCTGTCAATAGCGGGGTGATAGACTGACGTACAATAAGTGAATTAGGACAATTATAACTTCGTTGTTTCAAACAATATTAAAGAATTCTTAAGATAACATTTTATCCTTTAATAAGTAACGAGAGTTTTGTTTGTTTTGAACATTATTTTGATTTTGAGAAGAAATAACATTTAACTAAAGGTTGATTCAGGCTGGCGGAAGCGGTGCAAGCGGCGCGGTGGCGAAATGAAAGCGGTTTTTAGTTTAGGTTTTTGCTATAATTGTTAAATGCAGTAATTCATACTGAAAGCGATATCAAGCGGGCGGCTAGAGAGCGACGATTTCAGTCGAATAACAAGCGACTTTTGAGAGGCGAGCCAGCGATGACAAGGACGGAGCTATGTTTTAAAAGAGTACGGCTGCAATTGCAAGCAGCAAGCAACCACCTATAGGTATAATAATAGGAAAGTGGTAGAACAAATTTAATAATAAACATGGAAGGCGAAGAAATGTTAATAATTATATGTCAATGAGGATAAGCATTTTGAATATCTTGCTTAATTAAATTTACCAGTTCGTTATATTTTTTAATTGACATGCGAAAATGTTCAAAAAATTTGTTTAAGTAAATCCTTAAATAGCGTATGATGCTCTCGTTCCAGGTACCGTTTTGTTAATATTTCATGTCTACGAATGCATTTTCGTTTACTTTCTTCGTGAGTAAGAATGGCTAATAAAGCCAATTCTTTGCCAGAACTACTACTTGATGTCTTGATGAGTCAAACATAGCGTACATCACTGTTTCTTCTCGTTTATTGAATCCGCATCGCTCCCGCTGTCTTCGCTATCGTTCCGCTTCCGCCAGTCTGAATCAACCTTAATTCTTATTGGTTATTGTCAAGTAAGATATTGTTATTTGTGGCTAATCGACTTTGACCAAATACTGATGTTTTAAAAAAGATACAGTTCAAGTAGTAAATGTTTTAGTGGCATATTTATTGTTTATTCATTCATATTCAATAGATTAATACTCCAGAAATATTTGGAAATAAAAAGTACCCAAAATTACATTTTGGCGTTCACTAACAGGAGCCATATAAAAAGTCACAGAACATTAATAAAAACAATAATTTTCTTAAGCTTAAAAGTAAAACACTAGGTTTTATCTCGGAAACCTAAGAATTGGAAATGACACATCCTCTCGTTGCTTTTCGTATTTATTGTTATTTTGCAACCAGTTTCGGTTAATTTGCCATCATCAAGCGAAAAACGTCATTGAAAATTAGTTAATGATTGGCTAATAGTGTTGCTTCCTACAATGTTAGTGTTCTTGGAAAGCAAAGGACACTTGATATTTGTTGTTCATCTGTAACGGGTAGGTACCTCGTTTCATGGCTTACTTAATTGTATTTAACTGTGATCACATTTTAATTAATTTTTACCGCTAGGGTTTAAGCAAAATATGATTTTATTATATCGCTTGTATTCAGAAAAAAAGGCGAATTCGAAAAAAACAAAAAAAAAGTTATGTTGCCATTTAAAAAAAAAAGTTGACAATCGTTGCTCAGGGGCACTTCAAAATAAAACATATTATTTACTGCCAGGTACTAGCGGGCTTTGAACAATTCAGTGCGGTTTTTGAATTTTGAAAATCGAATGACTAATGACGCTACTACAGCTCTGTCAGTTTTTCGCTCTGTAAATATGTTTATAAACGTTCAGGTTCAAGCAATGTTTCAAACTGTTTCAAAATAAAATTTTATGGCGGAGAATCTTTACAAAGTGCAAAGAAAATGCTTTGTATAAAACTTGAAAATATTAAAAAATTCAGAAAACGCTAAAAGTAAATTCAACGTTAAGCATGATGTTGCGTTTACTTGAATGTACTGAACACACGTGGTACACTAATCAGTCGGTAGTCCATAAAATTATATCTTTTAAAGACGGCAAGATGCAGCGCGACGCGGCGCAGGAAAATAATAAGGTCTTTTTCTACACATATATTTCAAATTTTGCTACATGTAATTGTGAGCATCATCTTAATGCCAATCTGCTGCGCCGTGCGCTCCTTCCGTCGCCTTTGGCCTTTATACTTGTACATTTTTATACAATATAATAGAAGCATCGATTGGCTAAGAATGTTCAAAGAAAGGGATAATAAATTTGGTTCTTCCATATAAATTAAAGTTTCTTTGTAATATGATAATATCATTAGTCATAGTAATGACTAATTCGTAAATTCGTAAATTCGGAGGAGTAAATAAAAATTCTCACTTAAAAATATCGCTCACTGATTGGCTACTTGCGAGACACGTTTACACAGTAAAAATTGCCGTAACGCAACCAGATTTCCGGTATTTAATGTGCGACAGCTGGCAGGTATCGATTTTAAAGTATTTAAAAAGTCATTTATTGTTTATTAACAATATAAAAAAAAAACAGTTCTTTATAGAACTGAAGTGCAACAAGGTGAATTAATCACTTCAATTTGAATGCATTCAAATCCGAGGACAAGTACTGTAGTTTCACCGCCAAGGAACGCCCCCGTTTGGGGCATTTAAATTTTAGAATTAAACAAGATTTTAGTTTCTCCAAGTTATTTGATTGGTAAATAGTAGTAAATAGTTTAAATAATCAAAAAAATATGTTTAGAAGTTAAACATTTATTACATTATTCTCCTTTAAAAGTGATTGCAGATATTCAAAAGAAAGTATTTTATTAACTTTTTACAATGAAAGATAGGAGAAATACACAAAATCTAACAGACAATTGCACGAAATCGCATCTAATAATAACCGAACAAAAGTAGACGTCTGAATAATACGATCAGAATCGGCAAGTTCGAAAATTGTTTCAGTGTAATTCTAGCTTATGTATTTACTCCTCCGAATTTACGAACATAGTATAGATTGTTTTAGTTTTTTAAATTTTTCTTCCAAGGTTTATTTTTCAAAGAAATTTAAACGTTTTACTTGTGAATATTATAAAATAATAACGGAAAAATTGAAACAAAATAGTTAATGGTAGTAAAAAGATAAAGTAGAATTGCCGTTCTTTTTTCATTTTGTTAATAAATATCTTTACATAATAAACAATATAACTTTTCTAATTATTTTTGTTTTTCGTGTTGCATGTGCCTAATCACTAATCAGTTAACTATTTTAAGTGGTACAGAGAATACATTAATATTTTTTTAACGAATACTTAACCTTCCTGTATTGTTATTTAAAATTATTATTATTGAATAAAAATGTCAATGAATTAGCATGTTCGGGAATAATAACAATAAATAAAATCGTTATCATTGATTTTGCTTAAGATTTCTCAGCTCTATACTGCAAAAGTAATAAAAAATTTTTATTACAAACTGAATATATATTTGGTGTTTTTATTTTATATTGAAAATCGAAAATGCCGTAAATATTTTTTATTTCATTTAAAAAGTCTTTCATTGCCTGGTTACTCAAGAATACAAAGATATTGAATCTTTCCAAGGATATACTACCAAGAATTTGATACTAAATTATTGTTATTAATAATTAAAAACTGTAGTGATTTAAAATGTCTAAGACAAATAAACTTATTATCATCAATTTTGTTTAAGTTCTACGATACTGGTTTTTTTTTAATAAAACAATTATTTACAACCATCACTAATGTAGTAATTATATTGTCATTTAATTAATTCTGCTATTTTTATGGTTTAAACATGTTGTGAAAAGTTGCCTTGATTTAATTGGTAGGGAAAATTATGGACGTTTTATATCTGGCAGCGACATATTCACGTTTCAGTCGCAACAACCAGTTTAGCAAGAAATTTTCTGTGTGTAAGTTTAAACTTTTTTCATTAAATATGCAAATATGCAAAAAAGCTGTTATTATAAATTAATATATATAAAATTTATAAGAGATGTAGAGTCGGTTTTGTAATAAAAATATTATATAAAATAAAAGTATGTAATACCAATAGTGTTTTTGTTACCATACTGACGGTCACAGTTATCAAAATCTGCTTTAATAATTACGTTAAGTACTTTCATATTACTGTCCATCCATCCAGTCTGAACACATCATAGGTAGCATATACATAAGCTGTCTTCGTATCTCTGAAGATAATGTAGTTCTCAAGACAATCTGTATATGCATATATGTCCATTCGGCCTTAGTCGCCGCTAGATTGTAAAAATGTCTTAGTCATACTACAGTGTACAATAAAGATGCATTCGTTTGTTTGAAGCAGGAAATGATTAAAAGCCGTCGTAATAAATTCGAGGAGAAATGGCTGTTGAACAGGCAACACGAAGACTTCTAGAAGTCCTCAAAGAACAGTTTCTGACGTACATACAAAGAATGGCAATGCTTTTCCAATCGTATTTTATATTTTCTATGTTAATGCTGAAGCCTCTCTATAATGAAGACGTTTAATCATAACAAATTTCATATACATATGCGTCATAATATATGGATGAAAATTTTGACAAAATTTCAATTTCACAATTTGTTAAAAAATAATAATAATGCGCAGTATGTTGAATTAAATATGCATCAAGACAAGAGTAAACAAGAATCGAACTGCAAATCAAAGTTTGAAATATTGCATGTGTCTTACAGGCCACAGAATAGTTGTGTTAATTCGGTGATAAAAGTATCATAATGATTTCTACGTAAAATAAGAGTTGTTCAATCGTGCTCGAAACCTAGTTGCGGTTCATCAGTTTACCGATGTCTGCTGTGTGGATGACAACAAAAGTCAATAGTTTTGTTATTAATATTATCAATAATATTTTTAATATTGATCCAGTTACCAACATTTAAGGGTGTAAAGAGGATTTCAGCGTTCTCGTAAGTCTCACATTAACTTAATAACTTAACTATGTGCCATCATTTGTATCCTCGTTCATAACTCACTTTTCTGGTACAAAAATCTTCTTTACAAAGTGTATTTCATTGATAACTTATCAATGATAAGTAATGTTGTTGGGATTTTACTAGGCCATTAAAATACTACTATATTTATACCCAAGTCAAACAACTTGAACATTTAAATCTTTTTAACTTATATATCAACTGATTGCAGGGAGGTATTATACTTACTTACCGCCGCTTATTCATGTTTCGAATAAGTTTAAAAATAGACGCTCTGATATACATATAAATTAGTGATGAGCGATCCAGTGATTTTTCAATATTAGCGTTATCGATGACCGTTCCTTTTCAATTACCGTGATTCTAAAACGTTACCGTGATCACGGTTTAGAACGAACAGCTGATCTGATACTTCGTACACTCACGACGCGACGCGACGCGACGAAGTAGCAACGAATATTACGTTTACGAAGCTGGTTAATCATGGGTTCAAATTCTAACCAGTTAGCATTTATTTACTGGTTGCAAAATATTTTACTATTTTTTAATTACCTGCTTGTTATGTATAACATTTTCTATCAAATGAACAGTATTTAATTAAAAGCGTAGGCACAAATAAACATTATCTGCCGTATGCATAAGTGTTTTAGTGGCTACTAACGTCATTTTAAAACCAATTTAAAACGCTACTATATAGAACCGTATGCATAGTGATACTTAGTAGGATTTTAATCCTTAGTTGGCAACTAAATCTTAGTAGCCAAGTGACCCATGTTTAAAACGCTTGTAACCTCACTTTTCGCTTGAAGAATGCCTGAGGTACATTTATTTCTTTAAATAAAATAAAATCGAACAGACAGTGATACCTGCTGAAGGAATACATTAATAAAAAGTGCATAACGAAAAATTATATCAAGAAGAAAGGAGTAGTAGACTTTTAAGAAAAAGAAGTGAATAACATTTATTTAAAATTTATATACATATTATATTTATTTAACTAATTGAAATGTCTTTCTGTGTATTGTCTACGAAAAATATTTCCTACTGGCTTATCAGGAACGTTGGCATTATCTTCCTCACATTCCCTCTCTTCCCCTTTCTCCTCATGATCTTCTATTTGTTCATTTAAACAAATGTTATGCAAAATTGCTACTGCTACGGCAGTATTTATTTTATTCCAAACTTATTACTCTACATTAAATTAAAAAATATATATATTCCAGTTTAAAGTTAAAATTGTGTACTAAACATAAAATATACTCTTTAAAATTTCATACAAATAATACAAAAATAATTTAAAATGTTTCTTTCTCACAATATTTTTATAATTCGAATTCAAAAATAATAACATTGCCGTTTTGTCGCGCCGTTAGAGCCGTAAAATCACTGATTATCGGCAGTCACAGATATTTGCAAATTTCAGTCACTGCTAGTGTCCGTGATTTTTAAAGAACGGTAACAAAATCACCGGCAGTGAAATATCGCTCATCACTAATAATAGATGCAGTGCGCGCGTATGGAATAAATTCAGTAAAATAAAATATTTTGGGAAAAAATCCTCGAACACGTCGATTTTATTTGATAAAAATACACATTTTTGCATGATGGTCAATTTTCAACCATCATTTATTTTTGAGTAATGACGTCATTAACTTTTTTTTTAAAATTGCAACCCCCTATTTTTTTTTTCTTGATTTTGTGAGATTTTTGTCGAAGCGACAAAAATGTTGCCACCTCTCCTCACGTCAGAAAATTTTCGAGCAAGTGACAATTGAATGTTAGAAAACGTAAATTTTATTGTTAACAAAAAATAAACAAAAACTCCTTTGTCAAGCAAATAAAAGTATTAAGTTAAGTGTTCGAATTGCCATCTACCGACTTCTTGACAATACGCAAGGAAGAAATTCTTCTTGTACATTTTGAATCATTTCTGGTCTAATCTGCGCATGTCAACTCTAATGCGATGTTCTAGTTCAGCTAAATTTTGTGGTCTGTTGACTTAATGTATACATTGCGCGTTTTAAACAATTTTAATGGTTCATGTTCATGTTCATTTTGTCGGTATTTGTTGATCAACCACAAAATCCATGCTGATGAGGCTCCAAAGATCGAAACAACCAGACATAATTATTTCTTTAATTTTGTAATCTCCGTGTGCATCGTTTTTCAACTTGAAGGCGTATTCATCACTGATGGGAATTTAGCTTTTTGGCTTCGCGCACATCGTCCTCGAATTCGTTCACGTTTTCGTGGACTTTGGACTATAAATAACCCCATAAGAAAAATCAACGACTGTAAGATCTGCGGATCACGTGAGCCATTCTGTCGGTGCTCGCCTGCCAATCCACCTTCTAAAAAATCGCGCAGAGTGCAGGGGTGCGCCGTCTAGCTGAAGCCATATGATATTATCTGGAAGGTCATTTTGCAAAAACTCTAAATATCTTTCTCCTGCAAAGAAGAAAGGCCCTACTATTCTGTTATCAATTATTTCGGAAGTAAATCTGTTAACGGTTTTGCTTAGCAACAGAGTTTTTGCTTTATTTTAATTGGTTTACGGTTTCTCACTTTCAATTATCGTTTACTCGAAAATTTTCTTGTGTATACATTTTTATACTGTCGGTTCGACAAGGAAAAGATCTCTCAAAATCAAAAATAGGGAGTTTCCATTAAAAAAAAAAATTTTTTTGGTCTCAAAATATTTTATTTCGCTTTTTTATAAAGTCATGGCCGACTATGGTTTCCATTAAAAAAACACAAGTTTGTGTCATAACTCGGAAATTATGGCTTAAGTAAAGTAAATTCGGTTAGACAGTATTATTAAGCATGTAATTACCTACAACTTTTTCCTTTACACATTTTTTCTAAAGTCAATAATAACAGAGCCATAGGCATCGAACAAAATAACACAAAAATTATTTTTCCGAGATATCTAGTTAGCCATGCATTTTTTCCAAGAAACAAAAACCTCATTAAGTTGAGCTCGTAAAACTGCAATTCTTTCCCCATTTAATCGTCTCTCTATCTCCGCTAGTTTCCGAGATCCCCATGCTAAACATCTAAAAAAACTCACCCTGTATATATAAACTGAAAAATGTATTAAATTGTACTTCCTGTATTGTTCAATAAATGTGTACATTATGCAATGGTATTACGTAAATACAACAAGATGGTAAGAAACGTGAGCCGGAGAAAGCAGTTATGCAACACTGATTAATAGGTATTCGTTCGTATATCAGTTGCCGTTTTACTATTCTGGATTTGATTTCTTGTCGATGTAACGAAATATTTTAATCGTATTTAATATGTCAAATTTATCAACAATAATAGTCAAAAAATAAGTTTCGCAATATTAAATTATCTGCCTAAGAACACACGAAATATAATTTTTTAAAAATAAATAATATTCAAATTGTTAAAATAAAATAAATTATGGCGTAAGAAAAGTTGCCAATGACATGATTCGATCTTATCTATATAACAGGAAGCAAGGAGTCTGCATAACAGCAACGTCTCATAAAAACAAGAAACAAATCTACTTCAGCGAAACTGATATCAATATTGGTGTCCTTCGAGGATCTATTCTTGCTCCACTCTTATTTTTAATAATTGCCAATGATATAAGTAAGGATATAGATACAGATACATTTACTATATTTCAATTTGCTTATGATTTGTTGATGATCATAACAAGGTATGTTGACAGGAAATTAGCCCGATGCCCAGATTCAACGAATTTAAACTCTCCAAGAAGTGGGTTTGGAGTACAAGCAAATCCCAAATCTTGATGACAGCCTGGATCCCGTAGGACCAAGTTACCATCTTCAAAAGACTCGGAAGGCAGGAACCGTAGTCTAATCTTAGGTTTTGTTGGGTTAATATTAATTTAAAAACCAAATAAACAGTAATTCTGATTAAATATTTGTAATATAAATATTAAAATAGTTCATAAAATTATATACATTAGTTACATATGCAGGTAAACATTTTAAAACATTAGTAAATTACGAAATTCACAATTAACTATCAGAGCTAATTAGTCGTAGACAATTAAAAATACTGTGTGTATTACATATAAGTCGATTCGATTTGCAAAGTTGAACACATAAGATCATCGGCCCAACATAAAGGCTTCAAAGGCACTATGCTTATTTAATGAATTAAGCCATATCTTTGTATCGTGAAAATAATTGATACAGGACTCGTAATGTTGATTTTAAATCCAAATTCACAATATCTGCAAAATCCAATATAATATAATTTTCAAAATTACCAAAAAATACTAACCTTCAGGGCGAGCTTTTGGTTTGCCGATTCCCACATCCTCCATAAGTTCAAAGGCGAATGCAACGTTATGAACTTTCTGATCGAATTCCTTCGGTGTCAAGTAGAAACAGTGTATAGGCACAAAAAATCCCTCTAAGAGACCCATAAGGAGTGTTAAGTGAACACCATCATGAAATTGGGATTCCAATTCCGACACTTCCAAGTTGATTTTATTTAAATGCTTATTTACAAACGTAACCATACTCTATAATATTTAATGATTGAATACAAATTATTAATTAAATTTAACTTACCTTTTTAACAACCTGCAGTTTTTCTGGGGCGTGATCGAATAATGTATCGAAAGCATCTCGTTCACATCTCATTCCAATGTCATCATACACTGAAGTGACATTTTCATTAATGACCCTGTGAGAAAGCTGTCCACTGGCCTTTTGAACGGTAACCTTTTTTATTGAAACTTGTTCTGGTAAGCGTATGGGTGCACGGAAATGTCTCACGAGTGCCACCAACAAATACAAAATTGCAACTATATCCTTAGAATGTATCGATTTGACACCCCATTTTTTGGAACCGTGCGGTGGAACCCCCAACACCTAAAGTAATGTTTAGATCAATAGAAACATTATTTTTAAACTTACTCGATTGAAATTGTTGAGAACACAGTAAAGTTTTTGTTTTTGCGTTTCTTCAGCTTGTGTCACTTCAGGAACGTCCAACTTATCGTTAGTTAATTTTTCATACAGTTTTTGTAGGACTTGTCCATCATATAAATCTTCTGCGAGGTCTTGCACGATAATTCGTTGAGATGCCAATTCATCATTGATCCATTCGATTAAAATTTGAATTAGTTCTTGAACTTTTGGGTCTTCTAACGCTCCAGGTTCCACCATAGATCGTTCTTCATTTTCGTCTATGAGTTCAAGAATAGATTTCAATATTTTAAGAAATAAAACGTACCCAAGTCATATTCTTCTGGTGGTATGTCTGCAATAACTGGATTGCTGGGAGAATCGATTGCGAATTTACCTTCTGCTTGAACTTCTTGTACTGCAAAAATTTTTAGGTAAAATTTCTAAAGAAATGACACGCCTATTGGAGCAATGACAACATAACCAAATAAGGTTATCGTTCAAATGCCATACAAATATTAAACGGTTACCTTCTTTTATGCGTTTCTTTCGTCCTAGTGTGCCCAACTTGTCCCAAATTGACTCGTCCTTTTCTGTTTTTGCAACAACAGGACGGGGAGATTTTGGTCGTAACGTAGCCATTTTAGTTTTCTCAATATTTTTTATATCTGTAAATGACATCATCTATCAAAATCCACGTTCAAATTAAGTTGTTGATATAAATTTAGAGCAAATTATTGAGTTAATTTCCCAAGAAAGGGGTGATATTTGTATTATATGAAATTATAATTCAATAATAAAAATGTTACTCTAACCACAACAATGCTGTCAAATATGTTGTTTGTTGACATATATGGTTGGTTGCACTGTGTGTTAATTTAAACAGGACACAATTCTTAAATTCATATTTTTGTGTTTATCTCAGTGAATTTAGTTTTCAACAGTAGATATTTATATCAACAAAAAGCAATAGCAATCAAGGTAAGACACTTTCATTCACTAATATAAGGTCTGTTCGAGCATACAGTCCGGAACGATTTGGGATTTCATCGACCAATTAGAACATTCAATTTCATTTGTGACTAACTTCAAGTAACTGAAATTTAGTCTGTGATAGGCCTACAAAATCCGAAACCGTTGTGATTGCTTGGCCAGCGCTATGACAGCATCCAATTGAATGTCAATTAAATGACGGTACGTTGACGTTCATTGGCTGCTGTCATAGCGCTGGTCCAAACAAACATGGCCATTGTTTGCTCGAACAGACCTATATATTAATTTTGTTACGTACAGACAGGTCCGGTTTAAGACATTTTGAGACCCATCTTAGGTCTTAATCCGAACTTATACCTCTTGTAATAAGCTTTTGTTTTTAAATTATGGACGTTTTTATCTAGTAGTGTATGTATGTATTTATTGATAATAAATAATTTTTAAAAATACCTTTTTTTGTTGGTATCGTCCTCATTATACTATCAGTCAAATTCTCATCTTTCACTTTTCCGTAATACGAAATGGGCCTTTCTGGCATTTGCCTTTGTTCCAAAACATCTCCCAATTTCTTTTTAAACGTACTCGGTTCTTCTTTGGTTTTATCACTTGTTTCGTTCTTCTTAAGGACCACGTCGACAATTTTCGGCGCATACATTTTTTTGATCTCTTCATCACTGGATTCGTCGTCCGATGAAGCCGGCGGTATTTCCGGAGTTAGTCTCGTTTCTAACGAAGATTGTCTATACAGACATCTTTGCAATGGAATTTCTACTCCATCCTTATTCATTGTGTTTAAATGTTTTATCGCCTTGTTAAGTCCACGCCGAATTTCAACTGAATTTTACGCGTATTATTTCGTGTGCACTTCAGGATGTCCAACGCGATAAGATAAAGGACTTCCCTTCGTACACCACATTTGTGTTTGTGGTAATGTTCGTAATTAATGTAAATATGTACGTTTAATAATTTTAATTGTTTTTAGTGAATTTTACAAAAGTATATATAATCATAGACGAAGGACAATTTCTTCTCTCAATTATTTCCCTTAATCTTTTCTTTTAATCATTTCATCTTGATTCCACATTTTTTCTAAATCTCATTTCTATGGGAAAAATGTCTAGTTTTATACTCACTTTCAGAGAATTTATTCTTCCATGTTTCAACCACGAAAGAGCTTCTTTCCCAAAATATCAAACAAAGTAAAAAGTTGAGTTAATGAAGTGGATATAAAAGGGAAAATTGGGAATAAGCAAAACCAAGGAATAGAGGAAATGTAATTGGAGAAATTGGACAAAAATTGGAGAAATTTTGAAGAGAAGATAATTTTCCTTTAAAGGTGACTGCACGAACAAGTTGCAAAAGATCTTTCCAACGTCAAGTGGTGGCATCTATAGGGGTATTTTGCAGGAATGGAAGGGCGCGACTCGCCTAGCAGGAGCCCTCTCAGTGTGTCCCGGCCGGCTATTGATTGCAGGAGCGCGCAGTGCCGAGCCACAGCCCGCCGTACCTGTGCCCCGTGTGTTTAGTTGGGGCGTCACCACATATACACAAGTGACATTGGCACATCGCGGTGTGAATGAGTGGTGCATGTGGTGCGAAATGTGACCAGGAAGAGGCAGCAGGAGTGGCAGGGACCCACGAAGGAAACCCCTGCAGGTAATTTCCGTCCGTTACGTTTCTGTTCTTGTGGACGATTAATGATTTATATACTTTGGTCATGCTTCGACTGCAGTATCTATAACATATTAGATTCGAAAAAAGTTCGAATCAGTTTAAGTATTTAAAATTCAATTTTCTGTGCAAAGGTTTATGATGACTTTAACCGAATCATAAAAATATTATATGGGAAGTTTTATATTGAGTCGTTTGGGCGTTATTAACAATGAAAACTAATTGGATTCGATCTAAAATGCTATAGTTATAATTTGGTTAAAAATCTTCAATTATTTAGAAAATTAGTTCAAAGAGAACCTTTTGCATTTAGCCTTTTTGTAAGTGTACGCTTTTGTTCACTTTATCCATAATTTAATTTTCGCAATGGTTAGGTTCGCTCTTGTAATGAAATCTTTATTATAAAATAAAGAAAATGATTTTTCCAATATAAATTTTCTGTGAGGCAGAACCTGACTTAAATAAACAGGCAACATAGAGAAGCAACAAGGAACAAAGAGAACTTCTTCAACACACAAGAAACAATTAAAATCAACGACAATAAATACACAGTTTAACAATTCAAGAGAAAAACGATTTTTTACAGTTAAAAATGTTAAAATATTTCCAAGCCAAGTGGAAAATATTCAAACTTTTCAATAATTAGAAGATTTGGAAAATTGGGCGAGAGTTAATTTTCTATTAGGTTTCCTTTTTCGTAGAATAAAATAAATAAGGAATAACCATAAGTTGATATTATGTTTCATATATTTTACAATCTGATTAAAACCTTTATATGTAATTTAATTAAAAAGTAATCGTCGTGATATCAACCAATTGTAATACTGGACTTAAAAAAAGAACTTGCGTTATA
>JAFFZR010009618.1:6788-20206 GCA_018397195.1 Lethrus apterus | reverse complement strand
CATTTTTGATGTATTGACCAACACTGTAGCTTCTCTAATAACGAAGTTATCCCATGTGCGGTGATCTGTATTAATGTCGTCGTAGCTCTTTTGTTTTTCATTTCTGGGTTATAGTAGTATAAGAAGATTTTGTGCAAAATTTCATTTTCTACCGACTGCTACATAAATATACAGGGTGTTCTATTTACAAAAATCTAATTATCTGAGTTGGCTCTGAAATGTGATGTGCAATTGTCTTTTTGTGTGGACCGTTGTAATCAGCGGAAAAATCACTGCATCTTTGCTAATTTAACCGACTATGTAACTCCAAATTAACGAAAATAGCAATAGTGCGCAGATAACTTTGAACACTCTGTATATATGCCAATGTGAAATAGTAAGGAGGGGGTGGGGGCTGGGTTATCAATTAGCCATTATGAAAAGTAATATTCAATAAGGGCGAATTGCTAACCTCTGTCTGATCGTTTAGTAAATTACCGAATTTTTTATTTTTATTAATTTCCAAACTTTCTATCTTAAAATTAGGATTAAATGTATGATTATTTTCTAGTAGGTGGTTGGCGTAAGTAGAATTATTATTACTTAAACGAAAACTGCGATGGTGTTCTTTTATTCGTTCTTCAAAGGATCTCCCTGTTTGTCCGACGTGTGGCGAAACAATTGTTGTAGCAATTACAATAAATATAGTGAAACCAAACAACACTTTTTTGTTTTTATTTTGTGATTATGGAGTTTCACCAAGTATCGCCTAAATCCGTCCAATTTTTAATATTAGTAACATTTATTGGTGAGATGATTATCTTTAATTTGATATGCCGAACGGCGAAATTGGTCGTTCCTAACTCGAGATATGCTCAAATAATCAAATAACCTCCGAAAAAAACCTAATGAAATTTAAAAATTTATACCTTGAAAACGTATCCATAAAAAAATGGTTTAATGCAAGTTTCGAGTTTAGCGGGTCAAAGTACACAAGAAAAATATATTGGCACCTAATGCACAGAATTTTTTAAAAAAATTGTAAACTAGTGTAATCGACCTTTTCAATATTTTCATATTGTTATTAATACTGTCGTAATTTTCCAACGAGATCAGGTAGCCGACTTTTATCACGATTCCAGCTCCGGAAATCAGATGGACGTGGTCGTCGTTCGAGTGATATACCTCGAGAAGGAGGAGGAAGAAATCGATCTGATAATCAATCCCGATGCGGATGCCAGTCTTGAGAGCTTTTGCAAATGGCAGCAGACCGTCAACCCCAAGGACATCCACAATCCGAACCATCACGACATCGCCGTGTTGCTCACCCGGTAATCGAAGACGCCGCAACGAATCTTTGTGAATTTGTTTTTTTCCAGGCACGACATATGCTCGGATCAGATGTCGAACTGCGGCCTCATGGGGTTGGCCTACGTAGCCACTGCGTGCAAACCTGACCGGGCTTGCGCGATTAACGAAGATTCCGGATTGCTCCTGTCCGTTGTCGTCACGCACGAAATGGGACACGTGTACGTTGTGATATATTTGTTACCTTGTGTTTCGGTATTTTTGCATTCATCTCTCTCCATTCGGTCATTTCCTAAAAAGGTTTTAAGTACGGCAATGAAACTGTATGTAATAAAATTTTTAATCTTCTTTTCTTAGCATGGGCTGTGGCCACGACAAAGAGGGCGACTCCGAGTGTAGTGACCAGGCAGGGGACGAATCGTGGAATGTTATGGCGCCCGTCGTGCATCTCAACGTGAGACAGTGGTCGACCTGCAGCAAAGCCTTCCTAACATCTTTTTTCGAGTAAGAACGATGGTAGATGTATTTAACGCAATCGTCCTGCACATGCACACGTATGTTTGTATCTTTTGAAAACACGATCCATACGACGGGCAGACAGGATTTATGAAAAAAAAAGAAAATTAAAACTTGATTGAAAGGATTTGGATTTTACGTGAAATTTTTGATTTTAGTAGCGATTTGGGGGAATGCTTGAACGACGAGCCTGAGCAGTCAATATATAAGTACCCGGGTATTCTGCCTGGCGTGGTGTACGACGCCGACTATCAATGCAGGATGGAATTTCCAGGTGCGGTACAATGCAGAACGGATCCGGCAAAAATATGCGAGACACTTATGTGTACCGACGACGGTGGTGTGAATTGCAAATGGAATGGCGAACCTCCCGCAGATGGTACCAAATGCGGAGAAAATAAGGTTAAGAAATTAATATAATATTCTTTTGAACACTACAATGTTAGATTGAACTTGGCCTCCTGTAGCATTTTGCTACTATCTGTTGCCATTGTCTTCTTCTTAACGTTCGTTTGGTTTAGGCCTTTTTTTAACAGAAACACTTCTTGCTACCCCCCTATCACCATCCATTTTTAAGTCACCGTTCGGTATTTTAGTTGGGTTGGGTTTATTATTTTTTTTTTGTTGGGTTTTACCTACCTCTTTTTGCAAAGTAGACATACATTTCGAAAGTTAAAAACTTTATAAAAATTAATCCAGCCAAATTTAAATTGTAAAGTTGAAACCTAAAGTTTATAAAGCCAATTTTTATATCCACGTGCAAATGTTAGATGTTTCAAAATAGAATAAAAATTGCTAGAAAACCAACACTTTAAACCAAATCCAACCCAACTCAGATACGAAGTTCAAACCTAATGATTACAAGGAAAATAAATTCATTCATATGGGATATAGTTTAGTGGAGTTTTATGTTTAATTCTTTTAAGTTGTTCAAAGTTTGTTTCATATACTTCGCATGAATAGGGTTAGGTTGCGTTTGAAAAAAAAATTTTAAATTTTCGATATCCAACAAAATAAGTGATACCAAAATTGCGAGCTTTGAAGTCATCAATCTCATGAGTCGTAAACGCAACTAGATAATCTTTGGAGGAATTGGCTTAGGATTTGTGTTAAGAAAATTGGCTTAAATTGGAATGTGTGTGTAATAGGTTTTACAAATTTTAAACTTTGTAAATTGTCCAAACAATGCACGAAAAGATGGAGCTTTTGATGAATTTTTCCTGAAAGTTCCAACCCAAAATTCATTACAAACGCATTTTCAAACAACGGAAAGGTTAAACCTTTTAACGAATTTTCGCTGAATGCTCCAAGTCATTCGAGATTTCCTAACAATCGTGACAGGTTGAAACAAATCTAACCCAACTTAATTACTTACAAATTCGTTTTCCTCGTCCTCTTTTTTTGCGTGACACATTATCGTAATAAAATTACTTTTACGTTTCAATGCAGTGGTGCTACAAATCAAAATGCGTGCCGACAGGCCAACGTCCCGAAGCAATAAACGGCGGTTGGGGCGAATGGGGCGAGTTTTCGAAGTGTACGCGGACGTGCGGCGGTGGAGTGTCCGTAGCGGAACGAGATTGCAACAACCCGTTGCCCCAGCATAACGGTAGATATTGCATCGGCGATCGAAAAAAAGTGAAACTTTGCAATACGGATGTGAGTGCGTCGTTAATGTCTGATGCTGCGTTTGGATGAAATATATTTTCAGCCCTGCCAGGAAGGAGCCCCCAGTTTCCGCGCCGTGCAGTGTGAAAGACACAATAAAATACCGTTCGAGGGGTATATTTACGAATGGAAACCGTATATTAAGAAAGGTAGACTCGGGTATATGAACAAATCGGTTGAGCACAGTTGATATTTTTTTTTAGATTCACCTTGCGATCTCTACTGTCTAAATCAGAAGAGCGTCTTTTCAAAGTTGGAGCCGAGGGCGAAAGACGGCACTAGATGCAAGCCCGGTACCAAAAATATGTGTATTGGCGGAGTTTGTACTGTAGGTTTTCTGGTGCGCGAAGTTCACGGCTTAAATTGGAGTGTTTCAGGAAGTGGGTTGCGATTACCAGCTTAATTCGAAAGCGGTGGAAGATTCGTGCGGGGTCTGCCAGGGGGATGGGACATCTTGCAAACATGTCGACAGGACGTACAACGCTCCGCCAGGACACGGTATGTCATTGTAATGTGTTTCGGGAATGTTTCGAACTTTACATCAATTTAGACGAAACGAATGACGATACACTACAATGATGTAAGATTTTATTGTTGCGTGGGTTTACTTTACACGTAATTACGATGAAAACTGTTCTCGACGTTTATAACGGAATTGTAAAATTAGATATGATGTAATTTTCCATTTGGAAGATGCACATCACTTTAGTTAACGAAGTTTTTACGAAAAACGCACCCTCGCCGAAGAAATACGAAACGATTTGTTTCCTTGTTTCTAAATATTGAAATGAACGCACATAATGAATAATTTATACAAATGTATTCGTTTTATCGCGAAAATGCAAAACACCTATTTGATGTATGTACGTTAGGCGTTACCTTCAAGCGCCCCACCCCCTTTCAAAGTAATTGGAAGTGACTTTTTGTTATTTCTTTTTTTTTTGCGTTTGTTGTCGCATATTTAAAGGCGCTTCCTACCTCACGTTTCGCTTGTGTAAATACGAAAATGTTTTTCTTATCTTTATTATGTTCTCTTATCTCTTGATTATCTGTGATTATCTGTATTTATTATCTATTTGTGTGTCTGTCATCAATTTTGCGGATTAAGTTTCGTTTATAAATACGAGAATTAAACCCCTACTTGAGGTTTCCTTCTCATTGAGTGTCGATTATAAATACGGGAAGAAATTACATCTACCCCTTTAGTTATTATTATTAAAATGAAATAAAATTTGTACTTGTACAATTGATCCAATCCTTTGTAGCCTACGTTAAGGTTGCCGTGATACCGAAAGGATCGAGAAATGTATTAATCGAAGAAAATGCCCCTTCCCAAAATACGATCGCAATTTCCGACGAACACAACATGTACTATTTAAACCCAAACTTGTAAGTACGCAATTTCTCGTCTTCCTATCGGCATGAACTGGGATTTTTGCAGCGGCGAAAAAAATGACGGCGTTGTCGATTTCGGCGGCGACGAAGGAGTCTACTCCCATCCGGAACCGATGAAAGAAATGCTCGTGATAAAAGGTCCGCTCAACATAAGTCTTGTTCTCTACGTGAGTAATTTTTTTTATTAATTCAAGTACAAGAATTTTCCGTATTTGCGTACGAATATGTGTAAAAATGTTGTAAGATTTGTAAGATTCGTACAGGGGGGAGTCGAGTGAGGTTGGAGTTCAAGAATTGTATTTACGTCGATATATTTTCCATTTAAATCTAAATATTTTCGAAACGAACTTCGACGTCATTAAACTGTTTAAGTGGGCTGTGTCCTTTTTTATGTATATCTATTCACTTTTTTTTCTTTCATTTCATGAATTACCTTCCAGTGAGTAACGATGCGTCGTAATAATGTCGCGCAGATTAATCTAAATTGCAACCATATTTGTTTAAATAACGTTTTATAACGTATTGACTACGTGATATACGGGTGTCCCCGAAAGATCTGTACAAAATAATAACACATATTCCTGAGGCCAAAATAGGACGATTTAACCCAACTTACCTCTATTCAAAGTTGCTTCCATTAGCCGCTAGAGGGACACACATTTCCTGATAAGAAATCGTTTTTTCGAGAAAACTTTATAACGCTAATCGCGATTGGGACCAAATTTGGTATGTGAATTTGCGCTATAAGAAAGCATTATTTGACATGATATTTTCTCTTCTGCGTGTTTTGTAAGTGGTCAAAAAATGGTCATCCACATCTTAAGAAGCTCATACTTTTTTTGTTATTAGATGAATACTTTGAAACTTTTTTTGCTGATAGACACATATTGCTGCGTTATTTCCCCGCCAGGGATGCCAAAAATATGCAGTGGTAAGTAAATATTTATTTTGAGGTTAAGGAATTAAATATTTGAATTTTTAATTAATTTATTTAATTAATCAAATGAATATCACGGCATATTTAATTGGCGTCGCAACTTGGGGCACGTTTTCGCACGGGCACAATTTAACTCGTTTTGTCCAATATTTAATTGGTACTCGAACGTGGTGGCTCGTTTTAGCCAGGGCAGATTTTTTTTTTTTTTTTGATTAATTTAATAAGTAAACAAATTTTGGAATAAGATTGAGAAGGGTATGGCAGATAAACGTATAGAAAGGAATTAAATGTTTGAATTTTTAATTAATTTATTTAATTAATTAAATGAACATCACGGCAATATATTACCTACATTTCTTGTCTCTTGCTCCATTTCGTCATTTCTCATAGTTTAGGCAGAAAAAAATAATAACCCTCAACACGAAATAGAAATTTTAATTAAATCAACGAAAAAAATTCACAACAAATGTTCGAATATACCGCCTTCTGCATGAATGCAAAGATTAACACGTCGTAAAAAATTGGACTGGACTCTTCTCATCATTTCGACATCGTTTCTTATAATGTCTACTGCATTTTGGATGTGCTGCCACAATAAATAAAAAAAGACGATGTCGAAATGACGAGAAGAGTCCAGTTCAATTTTTTTACGACGTGTTAATCTTTGCATTCATGCAGAAGGCGGTATATTCGAACATTTGTTGCAAATTTTTTTCGTTGATTTAATTAAAATTTCTAGTTCGTGTTGAGGTTTATTATTTTTTTCTGCCTAAACCATGAGACATGACGAAATGGAGTAAGAGACAAGAAATGTATGTAACATAAAATTATAAGCTTCTTAAGATGTGGATGACCATTTTTTGACCACTTACAAAACACGCAGAAGAGAAAACATCATGTCCAATAATGCTTTCTTTTATTGCAAATCCACATACCAAATTTGGTCCCAATCGCTAGTAACGTTATAAAGTTTTCTCGAAAAAAAAAAAAAAACGATTTCTTTTCAGGAAATTTGTGTCCCTCTAGCGGCCAAACGAAGCAACGTTGAATAGAGGTAAGTTGGATTAAATCGTCCTATTTTGGCCTCACGAATATGTGTTATTATTTTGTACAGACCTTTCGGGGACAGCCCGTATAAAAATTATATTAGATTTAAGAAACGTTGAAAATCAATGACTGTAAAAATTAACGTTGGTTTTTACGCTACTTAAAAACGTTTAGTAATTTGTGTTTAGTAATTTATTTCGAATGATTTACACGTTGTGCATACTCTTTGAAAACGCAATTTGTAATCGTTTTATATCTGATATGATTTCGTTCTTGGTAAGCTTTTCTTGCACGGCACTGAAACATTACCGTAATGGATTTTTTTATGCATGTAGCGATAAAATGTTTATCTTTTAATAGTACGAGCGGGTCGTAAGAAATGTTTCACTGCTTATATTAATCGCAGAGGACGTTGTGCAATTATTGTGTCGCTGGATTTGCATGCGTTACGGTGTTAAGTGTTCATACATAATTTATTTTTCCCAGAACTCAGGATGCCCACGCCGCTCCGTCTTTTGCATCGACTAATCCGGATAATCCCGCCTTATTTGCCTAATTGTCTTTGGTGGAGACTTCATTGTGTGTAACGTGGCATCGAGAAACGACTGAGATAACGATGCATCATAATTAACTTATGTTGGGAACAAGGCGCCGACTACTTGAACTTTGTTTGCGGCGGTGTCTTATCCGGTAGTTGACGGGAAAATTGCATTAACGAATTATGTAAAAATAGCGCATTTGTTATTAAAATGCACCGCGTCACGCAAGCTACTCGACGAATAATCGACTTTTCCCACAAATATATTTTTTTTATTCCTCGTCGCACGTGCGACTGTTTGCGATCGATCGCTCCACACGTCCGATCCGGTTCGAAAATAAACATGACGCATTCTTTAAATTCAGGTAGTGTTCTATGTTCCCGAAAACGTCGGATATCGTTATACGTACTCGGACCCTTCTGGACGTTCGGACTATCAACCGCACTATCACTGGGAGTTCGTCAACTACGAGGAATGTTCGGTTCGTTGTGGAACGGGAACCGAGATCGCCGAACCGGACTGCCTCGAGGACAAGGCGGGAAAAGTTTCGCCCACTTTCTGCCACAACCTCGAAAAACCGGAGCCGATCACACGGATATGCAACGAGAAACCCTGCGAGACAAAGTACGTTGTTAAAAATATCCCTTAAAGTGCAAACGTGAAGCTGTTTAGGCGTGTGATATTTTTATGTTTAAAAATGACGCTGTAACAGTTTGCGACGGGAATAATTAATCTTGTCCGCGTTCTCAAACTTTCGCTTCGAAGTTACTTGTAACGTGTGTTATTTTCTTTGAAATTTCGTCTTTTCATTTGTGTTAAAGTTTTAAAGTATTTGTCATATTTTGACGTCGTCGGTTTTGTTTTTCGGGATGTTTTTTTTTTCGACAGTATTGAATTTTGTGATGAGAGATAATGGGTAATTTAAAAGTGATGCAATTTTGCAAATTGAAATCTACAAATCAAATTGTATTGTCATAATAACAAATCGCTCTACCTGTACAGGGTGGGCAAATTTCGATGTTTTAATAGGGAATTTCGATAACCATGAGAGATACAGAAAAATTACCCTACCATCCTCGATCGCTTTTTTTTTTTTTTTTGGAGAAAAAATCAATGGTGAAAACCAAAGTTGGCTATCGTGTTTTGTTATGCGAGTTATGCATAAAAATTCGATTTTTTTCAGTTTTAGTTTTATGGCTATATCTTGCTTATTTGGAAAAATGAAGGAAAATAATGTCCATGTTCTTCAGGCACTTTTTTGATAAGAATGCAGTGGCCTTGTTAGTTTTTTGAAAAAGTTCTACAAATTCGAGTTGTGACATAAAGTTTTAATTTTCTATATGGAACTCATAGTTGGCTGTGGTTTAAATAAAAATATTTTTTTTTCCATTTTCAACAATATATAACATGTGTGGCCAATTTTTAATTTTCATAGAGATTTTTCAAAAATTCATACTTTTCAAGGTCAGACTTATATTGAATATTCAAATTGACGTCCGTCATTCGCAACACACAATTGACATCGCTTTGAAACACTCCGAACTGACGTTGATACAGAATTAACACACTACAGTGTGTCGCAATTTAGGCGGCACCACCTCTGTATTTTTTTTATATATTATCGATTTAAAAAATGTCTTTTTTCTGATTATACCCCTCACTAAATTGTACTTTTAGGGTATGTTACTTTCTCTTTACGGTAAAATGCTAGTCTACTACGATTTAAAATAAACAGCAAAATTGAAAAAGTCGTATTAGGGATTTTTTTATCAAAAAAGCTAATTAATAAAAGTTGTTCAGAATCGTTCAGATAAGCTAAATCCAAAATTTCATTAAAAACAAATAAAATTGAAAAATGCGAGTAATAATCTAACAAGTTTGCCATGATTTGTTATTTTACTCTTTTAATTCAATACAATAACAAAAAACGATGCTTAATTACTTAAATAACCGTATTTTCAACTAAATCGCATTTAGCATGTTTACATTTGGACATTTTTTGAGATTTTCAATTGTGTATGTTTTTAATGAAATTTTGGATTTAGCTTATTTGGACGATTTTGAACAACTTTTATTAACAAGTTTTTCTGATAAAAAAAATCCCTAATACGACTTCTTCAATTTTGCTGTTTATTTTAAATCGTAGTAGACTAGCATTTTACCGTGAAGGGAAAGTAACATACCTTAAAAGTACAATTTAGTGAGGGGTATAATCAGGAAAAAGAAATTTTTTAAACTGATAATATATAAAAAAAATACAGGGGTGGTGCCGTCTAAAGTGCGACATACTGTATATAAAATTTTCTCTTAGTTCGTTCATATTATTATTAGTATTTTTAAATGGGGTTATGTTATGGGATTGCTGGTCTAGTGGCTTAGCGAATAGGCTAGTAACCTCAAGGTCCTGGGTTCAAGTCCTAGTGGCGGACATTGTAAAGTTATAGGTATCACAGATATAAATCTTCAATGTTTTGTGACTTTGAATTGGCCTTCGGACCGACTATTATTCTGATTAGGTTTTCCACGTTTCCCTAATCCTTGTAGCGTATGCTGGAATAGGCTTTAACATCTGTAGGACGGTCGTGGCCGTAACCAAACCCCTCCCTCTCAGTCCAGTAAGTTCGAGCTCTGGAGTGGTGAGAGGGAAGCAAGGGAAAAAATGTCTATAATGTGTCCTCAAAGAAAGAAATTGGCGTTTATGTTTGACTTGCAGCTTCAGAATTATTATTGCTCTGAATAAAACATTGTAAAATATCAAACTTTATTCGCCTACTACGCGAAAATGAACATCTGAAAAGTATGAATTTTTGAAAAATCTGTATGAAAATTAATAATATTGATGTATATTGTTTAAAAGGGAATAAAATTCTCTTTTTAATTAAGCCACAGCCAACTATGAGTTCCATATAAAAAATTACAACTTTATGTCACAACTCGAATTTGGAGAACTTTTTCAAAAAACTAACAACGCTACTGCATTCTTATTAAAAAAGTGCGTCATTTCTCCAAATAAGCAAGATGTAGCCACAAAATGAAAATTGAAAAAATCGAATTTTTGCCCATAACTCAAAAACATAAGACTATAGCCAACTTTTATTTACGATAATTGAGGTGACGATCGTTTGTAAATGGCTAAAATCTACATTGATTTAATTTAATAACCGAAATGTGACATATTTCCTTTTTCTTTGTCTTATTGATTATTACGTTGTATTTACTGATATGTATTTAATATTTTTGTACTCGCTTTCTTATGTTTTCGTCTTGAAATATTATCATTATTATTGTTTTTATTGCCAATAGATGGCGCGTGGGCAAGTGGAGTAAATGCAACGCGTGTCGAAACAAGTCGGGCGTTCGCGTTCGCGAAGTCGAATGCGTCCGCGAATCGCCGAAAAAAGGATCAGACGACGTTCTGGTGGAAGATTCGCTTTGTCCGTCGCCGAAGCCGGGCACGAGAGAACTGTGTGATTCCAGAGCGCGCTGCGTTTCGAAAAAACGCGAAGGATACGAACTTCCTTCGGAGATGATGCAAGAGCTGTGGTACCAGACGGTGGTCGATTTTATTAACGCCGACCCAGCGGTAACGCGATTGAAGTTTTTAAGTCGTTGTTTTATTTTGTTTGTATGTACCAGGTTCGACGGGACGTCGTATCGTGCGATGCGCGGACGAGACGAATGATCAATCACCATTTGAAACGGCAAATGCGTGCGCGTAAAGAATGTCCCGTGCCCGGTGGTGCGCCCGGTGGTGCGCCCGGTGCGCCCGGCGGAACCAAAGCCAAAAAGCCTGATCTCAAAGTGGGCACCGTGGTGAAAGACGTCGTACCACCGGACACGATCAAATTATTCGAAGCGCCTTTAAGACAATCGTCCGCCGATTTGAACGTGTCCGATGCGGCTTTCGAATCTATGGGCGATACGCTCGTCGACACGTTGGATTTGGAACATAAAAAGGTGCACGTTGGAAAAGAAGCCGCGGACATGTTGAAAGAGGGACACAAAAATCATTCTTCGGTAAGATAGTTTAGGACGTATTTAATCTTCTTTTTATATAATTGTTATTGTATAAATCGTGTATTTACTTATAATATATTTTATATTGCATAATTTTTTTTTTATGGTATTTCTGAGAAAGTGGGATTGGGGCGGGGCGATTGATCTTGGGTAAAAAGAGGGAATAAAAGTACAGCGTGCTTATGGAAATTTTGGTTGAGGTAGTTTTATATTTTCAAAAATGTTGAATGTGATACATTCCGTTGGGCAATAGAGATTATTTTTGTTATTATATATATATTTAATAATTAAATCGTTCCTCACTAAATGTACAATAGTAATGTTTGTATAAAATAACAATAACGTATAAATAAATCTAATTAAAATTATGATTATGCACCGGCCACGTTCGCTCATATTTGAGTTTTATTATTTTCGAAATCTTTTTGCATCGTATTCAAAAACTTCATTGCATCTTTACCCTCCACGTTGAACGTTTCGCATTCGTCGTCATTCGGACCGGGAATACCTTCGGGTCGGACGCCGTTTTCTAACTCTGTATGTATCGTCAACGATACATTTTTTATGTCGTCCTTGTCCAATACAGTTTTACCCATCAGTTGAGTCTGAAATACGTTGATTCGAATCTAATTGTAATAAAGGATTGATTGTGACATACCAGTTTGTCGCAGAGTTGTGTGGCGTTCAAATTAGGTGCGGTCGTGTTTTCTTTTACCGGATTGACACACTTTGGAGTTGACGGTATCCAATCCTTAACTGTCGTAGTTTCGTTCACCGCAACGCTTATACATTCGTCCACGTTGAATATAGGCGGCAATGTACTCGGAATAGTTGGTGGACTAGTTGAGCAATTATCTTCTGTTGGGCAATTATCCGAGTCTGATGTCGAATTTCCTATCGAGATTTCCATAGAAACACCCCCCGCTGTAGAATTTTCAGCAGTCATTGTTGAAACAGTTGCATCTGGCGCCGAACCATCAGGACACACTTCTGTAACATTTGAGTCTGGCGCTGAATTTTCAGCACTCGGTGCTGAAACATTTGAATCTGGCGCTGAATTTACAGCACTCGGCGTTGAAATATTTATATCAGATGCTGAATTTCCCGAAACTGAAGTCAACTCTGGCATGGGGCTTTCGGTACCATTCGTAGGACTTCCTCCAGTCGGAACTCCAGCAGATACCGTATTTTCCGTACTGCGATCTTCTATCATTGATTCGTTCATGAATGATCTTTTACCTACAAGCACTTTGCGTAATGAAATAATTTAAAACGAGTTTCCTTACTTTTGTGTCTTGTTGCATTTTTATGTTTTACATATGGAGCGACGCAGGTGCACGATTCGGAAGTTTTCGGTTTGGGACTCACGCACTCGGCGTCGGAAATGAATATAACTTCACCCTCACCTTCACCCGTCGGTCTCACGCACTTGACAATTCGGGAACGTCTACCTCTAGGGCATCGATTACAAGGTTGCCAATCACCTATGAACCACCTGAAAGAAAATTTTAATTTTAAAAATAATACATATCGGTGCAGACCTCGTGACGCATGGTGCTATTTCGCAAGGACGTATTTGGATCTTCGGCACGGGCAACTTTGAGCAATAGCAGTTGTCGACCAAACCGCCCAATTTTTCGACGCACGCAGGCGTCGACTCCTCTATGCCGGGGCCGCATTCGGCCGAACATCTCGACCAGCTCAAAAAGTCCCAGCAAAATTCGGGAGTTCGCTTCTCTTTCTCCGGAACGCCGTACGAATAACTTATCGTGACGTTCTCGATGACGACAATCTAGAAACTGCAATTCGCACATCGCTTCGCGATTCCTTGTTCTACTCACCCAAATCGATATCGGGTCGCATATCGGACCCACTATGCTGATCGCTTCTTGTCGTGTGCGTATGTTGCCCACCCATGCGGTGGAACCGGGCACGTTGAACGTCCCCAAAACGTTTCTGAAATTTAAAACGTTGAAGAGTTTTATTTCGGTTGTGATGGCATTGCACTGTAA